>DF361658.1:37943-49837 GCA_000787875.1 Solanum virginianum
TATATATATATATATATATATATATATATATATATATATATATATATATAGAAAGAGAGGTGACCGCGAGAGGAGATAAGGAAGCAATATAGTAGGGAGGCGGGTGAGAGAGTTTGTGCTCATTCCAGATGCATGCAAATCACACTAGATATATTTTAAAATTAAGTACGGAGTTAGATACATGTGAATCTACTTTAGTACAATATATCTAGAATAAATTACACCTAATTTTGACCCTATATATCTGAGATACATGTATATGAAATTTGAATTCTAATAAGAATTGTAATATTGAAAACTCACATGAAGGAAAATGATTTGCTCCTAAATTAGTGAGATTTGTGTTGTTTACCTATTCCTTTAAAAATAATACTTAAGTCATTTTCTTCTTTCAAATTGCAGAGGCCTATGTTTCTAAGCTTGGAAATGTGAATTATTAGATGGAGCTTGGGAAGGGTTGCTATTGAAGAAGAAAAAAAGCTTAAAGAAGGTTTGGATTCAAAGTCATCCTTATTTTTCACTTAAAAATAGTCCTCCGTTTCATCACGTTAGATTTCACATGCAATAGTACAAAATTACTCTCGTTGCAACATATTTGCTGCAGTGAAGTGATATAGTTTGAAACCCAAAGATAGATTCTTGATTTAGCTGCAGTGATATTTGAAAGAGCACTTCGCTGCTCATCTTCTCTGTGATGGAACTACTACTCCATGTACAGAGAAGGACTAAAAGTGCATCAATATTGCAAACACGGAGAACTAATTATTCGAGTCTTACTCCAAAGATAAGAAACAATTCGAGGGGATTTCTCATTGAAGAATGATAACCAGGAAGAACACAGAAATTTGATATCAAAATCAATACAACTTGAAAAATTATGAACTACTAACACACGTGTCTACCAATCTGAAGCTGTAATTTAATGAACATACCATTGAGCAACTAGTTAGCAGAATTACACTTTGGATAGTAAATCATTAAATTACAGCTACATAACAGAACAAGAACAAAGAGCACAAAACTTAACATAGATGATTTACAGACCAACAATCAAGTACCTAGTTCTTAACCTTAACATCTTCCTTGGCTTTATCTACAACTACTATGAACTTTTTATACTCATCAAATTCCTTATTATGAAGTTCCAGTACTGCAGGATGATCCTCTGGTGCCACTGGCCTCCTACTCCCCAAGACTGTCCACACAATCACAACAAGTAATGCCCCTAATGCTCCACATCCAGTACCAAATAGCAATGCACCAAGAATCCTCAAAGCACAATCACTTCTTCTGTGTACTTTCATCTCTTCTTTTTTCTCAACAAGTGCTTGTGGATCCAATGGCTCAGAGTGCATCCACTGTGGTGCAGTCCTAGTTTTAAAGCTCCATGAATAGATATTACATTTCTGAGTGGAATTCCCACTTGAAGAACTTAACCCCACAAACAATTCATCCTCTTTCCACATCTGTGACATGTCAATAGGGCAAGAAAGCAGTGTATCAACTGGCCTAATGTCACCTAATTTGCTCAACCTGATTTCTAATCTCTTTGAACTTGCTTCATAATCAATCCAAGATTGCATCTTTTCACCACTATTCATTAGCCCCAATTTAACAGAACTAACATTGCTCACTTTTACAGACACAAAGCTGCTCAAATCAACACCAACATGGTTTTCATTCACATCACCAAATTTCTCATCCATAAATGTATCAAATTCTACAGCAAGAAACTTCATTTTTCTGTCACCCAATAGCCCAAATGAGCCACCATCAAACACATCAAAGGGATATCCCATAGGTACCATCACAAAAGCAAATCCATCCCCATTTTCTCTTGACAATGAAAACACAAAATGCATTGAAAAAGACACCATTTTTCTTGGATTTCCTTCAACTAGCTTAATAGGTTTCTTGTTCAAGATTCTTCCAGCACTAGAACCCATTGAACCACTCATTTGTATACCACCATTAACAACCTTCGCGTCACCATAAAGGGACAGCTGAGACTCAAAGTTTGAATCTTTACTAAAATCCCCAAAATCAAATGACATTTGTTCCTCAGATTTCATACTTCTCAAGTAAAAACAGAAGATAAAAAGCACTATGAGATACCTGGAAGCTGACAAAGTACCCATTCTTGATCTTGGCTTAACTTGAGCTAGAGAAGCTATAACACTTTGTACTTTTTTTTCTCTCTTTTTCCAACTGGGGCTTACAATTTCTTCTTGAATGAACCCATGTAGAGAAATTCAAGAAAGATGATATTTTTATATAATTTTCAGGTATTTATCTTAAAGAATTTCTAGGGTTTGAGATGAGTATTGAGAAAGGAGGAAAGGGGAATTGCTTGGGGAAATGGGTAAGAGAGGGTGGTGGGTAGGTAGGTGGGTGAGTGGTGGCTTTGGCTTGGAGGTTGTGAAAATTAAATACTCAAAGTTTTACTCTTTTCTGCAACTCTTCTGATTTCACTTTCCTTCAAGTGATTGCTTACTGAGGGAATATAAAAATGAGTCTTTATGATTATTGTCCTCTTTCTTCACATATTTATCATATCTAGTCCTTCCATACTTTGAATCTCACGGATGAGGTCTGGAAAGAGTAGAATGTACGCAGATCTGATCACTATCTCTTAGAAATAGAGAGATTATTTCGTGAAAACCTCGTTTCAAAAAAAATATACGTAGATTTTATTTATATTTTAAAAAAATAACATATCTTCACTTGACACAGAGTTTAAGAAAATAAGAAAGATTAGATTTTTAAATCTAGTGGTCATAAATTAAAGTTATGTTACAACAACAACAACAACAACATGCCCAGTAAAATCCCACAAGTGGAGTCTGGGGAGGGTAGGATGTACGCAGACCTTACCACTACCTAAGTAGAGAGGCTGTTTCCTGGGAACCCTCATCCGCAAAACGGCCTAGATATGATCAAAAAGTAAATATATAAAAAGTAAAGGAAATTAAAGTTATGTTAAATGTACCAAAATGTCTTTTAATCTTATAGCCTAAAACATGTCACGTAAAAAATTGAAATTAAAACTTTACAAGTCATTCTTTTTAAAACGAATAGAGTAATAGACAATAATTTTCAAGTTTACCCATTGTGTAATGAAAGCATTGAGCTAGTCATTCAAGCGCTAGCAATGGTTTGTTCGATTTCACCCTACAATTGAAAGAAGATCGACATAGGACCATTATGATGTCATTGAACGAATAGTTATTTATCTTAATAGCATTTAATCAGTAAATTATGTAGAACTTCAAAAGTTGAATCAGATAGATTTGTCTTTTATGATTAAATAAAGTAAATAAAAATCACGCCAAACTTAATTTTAAGTTCAAATAAGATAAATAACACCAAATAATTTCTTTTATAGTCATTTAAGATTTAATAATCAAAGTTATTTGATATTTGTTTTAATAGAATTTGGTAAATGCTTCATAAAGTAGTTTAGTACAAGCAAACTAACTAAAGTCAAAATGTTTAAAACAACATATATTTTGACCTTTCTTTCTTTTCTTCCATATATTATAATTAGAGTGTAAGATTTATTACTATGCAATATAAGAGGATTAGATTGACCCACCCAACACTAATTGTATTTAAGTAAATCAATTTACAATCACTAGCTTTTGACACAAAGCATTATGTGCATCTATTATGTCTATGAACTTTTTTGTTTCCAAGCATTATAATTTTAACAAAATATCATAAACACAATGATTGAAAAAAGATATGTCAACTAGAGTATACAAAAACATGGCAAAGAAGGTAGTAAAAGTACAGAAGTATAAAAGTATAAGGGTGTTTTGAGTAAATATGGAGAAAGTATGTAATTGTTAAAAGACCCTTATTCTTTACAGCCATAGAATAAAAAGCATAGCTGGCACCCAAATGCAAAAGAGGTCACAAGTTTTATACTGGTGCATTTTTTATTGGGTTCTAAGTTATACTTCTGGCATAAAAATTATTTTAAAAATAAAAATTAATTACTTAGATTTATTTTTAAAACCATCAATATATATATATATCACATAAATTGATCAGTGATATGAAACTCTTCAACAACTCTATCTCACACTGGATACTTCGTCATGTATTCAGGGAGCAAAATCAAATGGTTGATTGTATGGCGAAGGAAGGAAGGCTAGGACATTTTGGTGATTTAAAAGGTTTTATGACCCTACAGACTTGGTGCAAAATCAATTATATCTAGACTTCTGGGGACTTTGTATCCTAGAAAACTTGTTAGTAATGACTCCTATGTGGGCTGGGATATGACCTATGGATAATTCGATAATATTTTGTATAACTTTAAGGACCTGAAGATGCTACTACTAGGTAGCACAGTCTGCTATCATCCCCCCTAGCACTAACTTTTGTTATTATATATATATATATATATATATATGCATATTATCCGGTTGATCAAAAAAAAAAAAAACTCTACGCTTGATATTAAGAGCATGGTCAAATTAATAGGTGGATCTAACATTAGGGAAAAAAAATTGAATTGAAGTAGGTCACGCTTTTATATCACGTAAAGAAATGAATCTTGATGTAAGGAATGACTAAGCTATATACGGAGATTATTTATCCCTTTGACCTATGATGTGTGACTATTCAACACTACAATTTGTTTTAAATCATAATTTTTTTTAAAAAAAAGTTTATTTCTTAAATTATATATCGATTAAGTTGTGTCACATAAATTAAGATGATAAATATTTTTACATCCTCTAATTTATATTTCCCTATTTTAAAATAAGATAAGTGATGTTTTTATATTTTCATTTTATTTCAAAATAAGTAATGTTCCACCAAATCAAGAATTATTTTTCTTTTAATGTTACCCTAGTATAAAATTCTACATAACTATGAAATCATAAGGATATTTTTTTTTTCAATGCACTTGATTAAAAATAAGTCAATAAAATCACTCTTTACTTTTAAGATTAAGCATTTTTAAGAAATATGTTCAAGCTAAAAGCATGAGAAAAAAAATTCAAAATAATCACGTATAGCTTAAGACTTCAAGTTATTCTTTAGTTTTCAAAAGGAATATTAATAGTTTCTCGTGTTAGCAATATTGGTGCATTTGTAGTTTCTTGAATGTTCAATCATCTTTTCATACATCTAATAAAAATAATAATTTCACATGAGAGAGAGTGAAAAAAAGAACACATTGTTCTATTCCGTGAGTATTAAAAAAATAAACAAAAGTTCAAGAGAAGATCAAAAGTGCACCAATACCGTAAACATGAATGACTATAAATGCTTTATGTGAAAACTCAAGAATGACTTTAAGTCTTGACCTAAAAGATAAGAAATTATTATAGATTTTTCTCCGAAAAACATTATATGGATTATGGAATGGATTGAGTAGAATTTTGTCTTCCTTGCTTTTTTTTTTTTGTATTTTTTTTTTATCTTAGAAGTTGTATTTTTTCAGGAACAATTTCTCTATTTCTATGAGGTAATAATAAAGCCTGTGCATATTCCATTCTTCTTAGATTTTACTTGTGAAATTTCATGAGATATGTCGTCGTTGTATCTTAGAAGTTGTGTTAATTAATGGGTTGAAGCTTTTCAAGTAAATAATTTATATTTTCAGAAAAAAAAAGGGGGGGGGGGGGGTTTGGGTTGCTAAAAAGCAAGAGATTCTTTTGGTTTTATGCTGGCCAAAAGTGTGTGAGGGGTGTGTTTCACTGTGTGTGTGTGTGTATTGTGGACTGTGCTGACTTTATAAACCTTTTTCTTTTCTGACCCAAAAAATAATACTTAAATGTGAGCATGCCTTGTCTTCCTCCTCCATCTATACACAACGGTCTATTTTTGTATACATATTTGGACTATATAACATGCAATTATAAGTGTATAATTTTTATATTATTATTATATAAACTTATTTTTATACCATCAAATCACATAATTAGCATAGAATATGCATGCGTATTTGTTTGACATTATAAAAATTTAAGTGTCTACTTTCGTACATTCAAAATTAAAAGATATAAATATCAGCTGAAATCAAATTAAAATGCATATATATGATTTTTCCTATCTCAAATCATAAAGTATATTATATATAGTTACATCGTATTGATATACGTAGAAGGTGATGGCAAGGGCAGAATTATGAACCTCCTTCCATAAAAAATTATTTTTCATCCATATATAATAGATATCAAACTTCCTTTAGTTAGTTTATGTGTTTGTCTTTCTAGATTTTGAATAATTTAATTGACTCAAATTCTGGCTCAGTCGTTAGGTGATGGTCAAAGTAAACAGTTAGAAGTGTTAACGCACATCCAAAGTTAAAAAATATAAATATCAACTGAAATCAAATTAAAATGCATGTTCACATTTTTGCCTAACTCAAATTATAAAGTATATATATAAGTTACATCGTATGGTTATACATAGAAGGTGATGCCAATGGCACGAACCTCCTTCAATAAGAAATTATATTATTTATTCATGATTAAAATTATTTTTTATTTATATTTAATAAATATCGATCTTCCTTTGACTAGTTTATGTGTTTGTCTTTTCAGATTTTGAATACCTTAAATTCTGATTTCGCTATAAGATGATGGTCAGAATTGACAGCTAAGCAAATGATGTTAGAAATATTATCTCCAAATATATTTCGTAATTTAATTTAATCGGAATTTCAATGCAGACTTCGTTAAATAAAAAAAATAAAAAAATAAAAAAAAGGGACAGCCAAGGAAAGTGGAGTTGTGGCGTGAAAGAGACGACTGACTGTCAACATTTAACGAACCTTCGCTTTGGCTAAGGTCATTTTTGTGGTTTTCTTCCTGTCACAACTCCTTGTCATTATTGAATTTTTATTATTTTTGTCATATGGATTTTTTTTTTTAAAATAATATATTTTTTTTAGTTATGATGGAATTAAAACAAGTGGTTCAGTCATAAATATCTGCACACAGAACGTGAATTAATTAAAATAATTAAACAAGTGATTTGACGTTCTTTGAGCAATACGTAACGTGAATTGCAAATTAAATAATTAAATTAGTTATTTTTTTATTAATTTATGTGGTATTTTTTATTTTTTGAAAATTAAACAATTTAGGTTTAATCGGAAATTTATGCATGAAATCTTCAAATTTTGTGAAATGAAATTTATATGTTTGTAAACTATGTGAAAAGTATTATAAATCATACTATAATTTACAATTTAAAATATGTAAAAGATATATAAAATATTTATAGTAAAAAATAGATCTGTTTAAATTTTGAAATTTAAAAAGTGTCAGATAAATTGAAACGAAGGGAATATTAAATTTTTACTATTGAATAATTTAATAAAAGATATTGGAAGGCCAGTGTTGAGGCTCAAATGAAGGGTGTATTTGGTATGAGAGAAAATATTTTCCACAAATTTTTTATTTATAAAATATTCAACTAGAAATTTTGCATATTTTAATTAATTCATGAACAAGATTATCTTTTAAAAAATTGAGTAAATGATTTTCTTAGTTTCATATATTTGGTAATTAAGCATAAAGTATTGTCCCAAGTGCTAGCTTTTGTATATAATTTAGGCATAAATATTACTCCTATTTAATTATTTGGTACATCCTTAGGTTTTTTTTTTATTTTTTTGCTTTCTTGATGACTCGAATCTATAATTTTTGAGTTAAAGGTGAAAGGTAATTATTATTCGAACAACTTCATCTTGTCTTGACACAAATACCATGGAAGTTCATAATCTAGAGAAATAGACACACAAACTAGTCGAAAGAGTTTAACAACTACTATATATATATATATATCAAATATGAAAAAAATATAATATTTTTCACCATGCCAAACTCACCATAGAGGTTACTGTTTTCAATCTAAATTCTCTGAAAATTTTATGTACAATATTAATTACTAGTACTTCTCAATTTGCAGGTTGACAAGTTTTTATAGTACAATAATTCACTCCATTTTTATGTAACATAATAAATTAGATTCTTTGTAAATAAATATATGTAGGAGTTATATGTTGTTCATGTGACATTATTTATTGACAAAACATGACAGACAAAATCTAGTTATTTTGATGAGATCTTCGATCAATTCCATCGCAATATAGTGTACCAAACTACACTATGCATTAATTAACGTGCCCTACATGTTACGTTAATTCCTTTGATCAAGGGTGAATGTACAGTATAAGTTTAAAACTATAGTAGATAGGTATAAATAATATGGTTTGTCGAACCTAAAAAGTTTGTATTATGAGTTTAGAAATTGTTAACACAATAAAATTCAAATCTTGAATCAGAATATAATCTATCATTGATATTTACTTCATGTGATTCATATGATATGGTATTTTCAGCTTGAACACATCTCTGAAAGAATTTACTCATCCCTAAGTAATAATAAGAATATTTTTTGACCAAATTATTAACTGAGTGTATAATTTAAGAATACTTTAGACTCTTTTTGTTTATTTTCTACACATGAACATTTTCCCTAGTAAATGTGTATATATCAATATTCTCTAATTATGAGATTTATAATACTTCATTCAGTTCTAAATATTAGTGTAGTTGTTTTGGGTCTCTTGGCAAATAGAGTATTTTTTAAAAAAATTGACGTTTTAGAATAATAAAAGGTTGTTTTCAATTAGTAAATAAGATATTTTAAATAATTAATTGAATCATATATATAAAACTTGATGACAAATAATTAATCCATATAATTGAACCCCATGTAAAAAAAAATTGTAAATATTTCAAGGTAGAAGAAATTACAGTACAAATGTTTGGCAGTAAAATATTAAACGACAACAATTAATTGCCTTTTTTTTTTAGGTGCACGTAATAACACGTTAGTTAGTAGGGGATGTGTCACAAAATTGTTAATGGGACAATAAGTGTAGGTCCCTGTGACATTGGTCTAATTTAGAAATAACAAATCAAAGCCTTGTGATTGTGGGTCATTTTATGGGCGGAGCCACTTTAGGCGAAGGATGATTCGATGCATATTTTTTGTTAAGATAAACTATTATTTTATTTGTTTTATTTGAGTTATATGTTGTAGTTTTTAAAGTTATTTTAATTAATTTTTAAAGTTAATTTAATTTGATATTTGAAAATAAAAATTTAGATATTTAAAAATTATAAGAAAAGTATTATTGATTATAATTTCTTTCATATCAATATAATTGAAAAATATATCTTAAAATGTTAGTTAAAGTTTAAACTATGATAACTAAAATGGGACGAAGAGAGTAATTCTTTTGTCCTAATTTATGTGTCTTTTTTCGGATTTCGAGATTCAAACAAATATATATTTGACCATAAATTTTTCATATATGTTTTAAATATTTTAATTGTCAACTATTATGACTTATAGTACTTTTTACGTAGTTTACAAATACATAAATTTTATATTTTAAAAAAGTTGAAAATTTCAGAAGTAAATTCTCGATCAAACTAAAATTATTCGACTCTCAAAAAATAAAAAAGTCACATAAATACAAATTAGAGTTGTTTTTAAATTTTTGCGAATAATTTGAAGGAAAGAAAGTAAAAAACAACAATAGATCTTTAATGTTTTTAAAATTCTTAAAACTTTTTGAATTTTGAAATTTTATGGTCAAACGTCGCTTAGACATGCAGTAGTCAGTACTACTCCCTCTGTTCTTTTTTGATTATCATGTTGCATTTTTTAAAAGTCAATTTAATTATATTTAAAAACTATACGAAAATACTATGATTACTCTCTCCATTCACTTTTACTTGTTATTATTTCACTTATCGAGGTCAAATCATATGAACTTTGACCAACATTTTAGGATGTATTTTTTCATCTTAAATAAGATAGGAAGGATTGCAACTTTTATAAAAAAAATTTGTATAGTTTTCAACCATCTAAATTTTAGATTTCAAATATCAAATTTAACTACTTCAATTTAACTTTAAAATTTAGTCAAGTTGACCTCGAAAAGCGAAACAATGATGAGTAAAAATAAACAAAGGGAGTATAATTTTTTTTCATATCAATATCATACATTTTTAAAATGTTATTCAAAATTTAAAATCGCTTGATTCTCAAAAAAAAAACATCGTAACAATTAAAAAGGAATGAATGGAGTAATATTTACTTCCATTTTTAGCAATATTTATCCATATTGTGTTAATTTTTTTTTCTCTTTTACAAGAAACATCCAAAATTTAAATTCCTTTTGTTGTCCTAATAACTTCCATTGACATTACATGTAACGTTATCTTAGGTTCACATGATCCACTATGTAATGTCACTATCTTTTATTAATGTCTACTCTTGTTGCCATTGCCCATATTATAATTTTTGGGGAAAAAAACAACTTGAATTATTGTTTTTTCAACCCATAAATTTTAACCTAGATATTGTTTTTTGACTTCTCTAATATGGTCAATTATTAATCATTTGTAAATCATTGTGAATCAAATATACAAATAAAAAATAAAACAATTCACACAATTAGTCATACCAGAACAAGCAGAGGTTTAGATCAATTCGAATCTTGTCATCACTTATTAACAGTAAAAGTTAGAGGTTCAATTAAAATATCGCATTGTTCAACTCTTTGAGGTTCTTGGTTAACAAGATTAGAAGTTATATGAACATACACATACATTTTTTTTTTGAATATCGTATTTCATAATTATGAGAAATAAATATCGAACGTGGTTGAATTTTTTTTTATCCTATAATTGTATAGAACTATTTTAAAAGAAATAAAATTAAATTTATCGACTTCGTAACTTATAAGTTAAAAATTTATCTGTGTTCGATAGTTATATTCAACTTCTTTATACCCTTGAGTTCACTACCACCATTATGCTTCTTCTAGAGAAAGAATGCAGATGAGATCAGATTAATTTAGGAATTTGAGACTTAAATTGTTTTTCTAAAAAGCTATTAGTAATAATGTATACTCTCTACAAAAAATTAAAAAAATTGTAATAATGGATACTCCTTGTTAAGATTATAGTTCCCTCCATTTTAAACTTGCCAAACTCATATTCGAATTCAAGATTGAAGTTTATGATTTTTTATAATAATTTTGTTTGTAATAAATTATAAATATATGAAAAATAAATTAATCATAAATAAAATTTGAAGAAACAAGAATATTATTGACAGAGCGATAAAAATACAATTTTGTTTTTTCTTAATTCTTCTCTTACATAGAGATAAATTTGTGATTCAAGGGCTCTATATAGTGGCATATTTTTTGAACTAAGCTAATATGAACCTCCTTGCGATTCATTTGATCTTCATCTTTGTGAATTTGCAGAATATTCGAGATACCTCTTTAGAGAAATATATAATATCCTTTACACAGGCATAAACTAGGATTTAGGGTAGAGTAACGTTAAGAATCCTAACTAAAATCCAATACATCTTGTAAAATTCCACAAAATTTAAATGTCTAACTACCTCAAGCTAATAATTTGGTTCACCATCAAATATTTATGCATACTAAGTAACATTATATATATAAATATGTACAAGATCTGAGCAAAAGTTATTGAATTAACGTGAATCCACAGAAATTACGAACAAGCTAAATTCAACCCTCGCTAAAATATATTTATGTTCGGTTAACGACAAATATTTGCCTAAGTTTGTTATAACAAAGTTTAAATAATCCAAAAATTCAAAATTTATCACCCCAAAAATTGAAAGATTTGATCTTAGATGACATCTTTTCCACACATAATCTCATCAATACAAGTTGACCTCTTCAACCCTCATCATACATGAGCAAAAGTATACCACTACTTTGGCACAAATGATATCATAGCATAGAAACTAGTAATCGCTAATATATAAACATGACCTTCAATTTCTCTTTTAACTGATCG
>DF361657.1:14249-49845 GCA_000787875.1 Solanum virginianum
AATCGGATTTGGTATTTGTCAAATAACCTTAAAATCATGTAATTGAATCATAAGCAAGCTTAAAATAATCAATTAAGTAATATAGGTTTGAAATCATATTAACCTATAAGAGAGTTCCAAGTTTGAAAGTGTGAATTTGATTAAATCATGCAAATTCATAATGCTTGAATAAAATCATATAAAACTTTGATAAATATTCATAAATAATCATAGGAATGCATGAATAACCATAATCTAAATAAATATCAACTAATATACTATTACCCATAAATCAAAGATTGAAAATTCATAATTCAAAATTTAGGTTTTCGAAGAGAACATCTTGGTTGAAAGGAAACCAAGAATCAGACCCGCATAACTTTAAGCCTTAGAATCTCTTGAAGGAAACTTGAGGAAAAACCTTGGGGCTTTAGTTGTGTTCTTGTAATCCTAAGAAGATTCTTGGGAGCCTTGAAGTTGGATGAAGAATTTGGTGAAGACTAGAGAGGGTTTTGAGAGAATATTTGGGTGATTTTAGGCTTAAAAATGGCTAAATAATGAGAGAATCCCATCTATATGAGCATTGAGTTATTACCCAATTTCCCTCAGCTGAAACAAAATATTTTCTGAAATTTTGACATATGGTGTGGCAAGTCAACGATGTAGACTTGTCGCAGACCCTAATGGTTTGCACAATTTCATAAAAAAAAATTATTTTCTGGCATGGGCAACCTACAATTTTGCCTCGTGAACAAGAATATAAAGTCAGATTTGCAAAATAACTCATAGAGTTTAAGATATTCAAGAAATGCACTAAGACATTTTTCGAGTCGCGTGAGAGGTGTTACAATATCTCCTCCTTCGGAACATTTGTCCCTGAATGTAATGGTGACGTACTCTAAAGTGTAATTAGACAACCTTCAACCTACATGAATGCATCAATGCAACCCAAACATTATTTTCTTGAAAATTTCAAACTTATGCATCAAAACCATCAAAATATGCCACATATGAATATATATATATACATGCGACATGACATAAAAGAGCTGAAGTATAAGAATTGACACCATAGATTGGATTAGCTTATTACCTTAGGCTTGAGTAGACTGAAAAAAAATAAGGATATCACTTCTTCATGTCCGCTTCGGCTTCCCAAATAGCACTTTCAACTTATTGATTCCTCCAAAGAACTTTGAAAGATACCACATCTTTGTTTCTCAACCTCTTCACATGTCTATCTAATATCTCCACTGGGACTTCCTCATAGGTGAAGTTGTCTTTTACAACACCCACAACCTCCAAGGATATTATAAAGCTTGGGTCACCTACACACTTCCTCAATATAGATACGAGAAAAACAAGATGAACCAACTCCATCTCATTAGGTAACTCAAGTTCATAAGCTACCTTACCAACCCTTTTCAAAATTTTGTAAGGCCTGCAAACCTTGGGCTCAATTTACCCTTCTTGTCAAAATGAACAACACCCTTCATGGGTAAGACCTTCAAATACATGCAATCATCTACCCCAAACTCTAGATCTCTACTCCTCACATTGAAGTAGAACTTTTGCCTACTTTGTACCATCTTCAATCTTTCCCTTATCAACCTCACCTTCTCTAAAACTTCTATAACCAAATTAGGACCTAACAAAACCATTTCTCCCACTTCAAATCACCTAACCAATATACTTTCTTCAAATCCCTATACACCTTTGTAGAATTAGGGTAAATGGAATAAGATGAATTATGAGCCTTTTTCAAAATAAAGCCTCCCAACCCATTAATATTAGGCACACACAACCTATCTTGATATCTAAGGATGCCATCTCCCCCTTGGGAGAAAACCTCCACCTTGCCTTTTTTCACCAAAGCCTTCAAATCTTACAAAGTGGGGTCAAGGTCTTGTTTGGATTTGACTTCTTCAATCAAAGAAGATTTGGAACCATCAACAATTACCATACCACCACTTTCAACTTTGTTCAACTTAACCCCAAATTTAGCCAATCGATGAACTTTCTTTTTTTCCTTAGGATTCACTTAAACTCCCTCACCTTACACCATATGCCCAATGAATACAACCCCTTTTAATCAAAATTCACATTTATTAGACTTGGCAAATAACCTTTTTGCCCTTAAAGTTTGCTATCCTTAAATGCTTCACAGGCTCTTCCTCACTCGGAGAATAAGTCAAGATATCATCAATGAATACAATAACAAACATGTTAAGGTAGGGTTTAAATACCCTATTCATAAGATCCGCAAATATTATTGGTGCATTAGTTAGGCCAAATGGCACCACCACAGATTGGAAGTGACTATACCTAGTTCGAAAATCTATCTTAGAAATATCGTATCCCCTTACCCTCATTTGACAGTATCTGGACCACAGGTCGATCTTAGAAATCAACTAGCCCCTTGCAATTGGTCAAATAAGTCATTTATCCTCGAAAGTGGGTACTTATACTTAACAGTGACTTTGTTGAGTTAACAATAGTCAGGAGTGACCCATCCTCCTCCGTCATAAACAGAATAGTAGCACCCTAAGAAGACTATCTAGGCCTAATTAATCTCTGCTCCAATTAATCTTTCAACTGATCCTTAAGTTCTATCAACTCCATCTGTGCCATCCTATAGTGTGGAATAGAGATAAGTTCAGTATAAGAAAGGAGAACTATGCCAAAAATCAATTTTCCTTTCTGGATGAATGCCAAGAAAATCTTTAGGAAACATATCAGGGAATTCATTGACTATAGGGACTGACTCAAGAGAGGGAACTTCAGATAACACATTTCGGACCCTAACCTTATGAGAGATACACCTGTTAGAAATAATCTTATAGGACTTAAGGGATGAAATGAACCTATCCTTTACCACAGAATCTTAACCTTCCTACTCAACCATGGGCTCATATGAATTTGAAACTTATCATGCAAGTTCTACAATCTATGGTGGCATAGGAGGCATGTAACAGTCTATACCAAGGATGATATCAAAATCCACCATAAACTATTCGACGAGATCATACAGAAGGGTCTTATGCTTATAAACATGGGAACACTTTTATAGATGTTTTTAGCCACTATAGACTCACCCATGGGAGTGGACACAAGGAAAGTGTCATGTAAAATTTTGAGACTCAAATTGAACCTATTAGCAAGGAAAGGGGTCACAAAGGATAGGTTAGCACCCAAATCTAACAACATATAAACATCAAAATCAAATACTTTTAACGTACCCATGAACAAATTTGGTTCATTATCTACCTTTTGCCTCCCTTGTAGTGCATAAACCCATTATTAAGATGAGCATCACCTTGCTGCACACCATGAGACTTTTGACCCTCTTGAGCATCTTTGCCTTGTGAACGAAGACCCTTACCCTTATCACGAGCTCTAAGACAATAAGAAATCTCGTCCAAGTTGGCCACGTGCAAAGCAAACACCGGTCTCCTGATAGTACATACCTCCATGGTTCTTGCTAAACCTTCCACACTTAGGAATAATTTTTCCACCATTACCACCATGAGCTTTGTGGTTGGGCACCTTATAACCCGCAAACCTTTGATTTTGAGCATTAGACGACCCTTGGCCTTAAAACTTATGGTCTTGTTGAAAATGATCACCTTTAGCACATTGAAATCCACCATCACCATTATAAGTACTTTTTCTCTTTTCATTGGAGGCCACTAGACAGTCCCTTATCTTATGCCCAACATCACCACACTTGAAAGAACTCTCAGTGCTAGCCAAACACTTTCCTTATTGATTCTTTCCACACTATTGATAAATGGAAAAAGGGAGCCTTTCCTTTTTGTACTAGGGCACTCTTAGCCTTCCTCTCCCCCTTTTAATCGCTTGTAATCCCGAGGGTACCCGCCTTTTAGTTTAGTTGAGCGGTCACAACTTTGGTCAATAGCCATATGACATTGGGAAACTTCACATTAGGTATGTTGGTGTTAGGGATTG
Source organism: Solanum virginianum (assembly GCA_000787875.1). Classification (NCBI taxonomy): domain Eukaryota; kingdom Viridiplantae; phylum Streptophyta; class Magnoliopsida; order Solanales; family Solanaceae; genus Solanum; species Solanum virginianum. The sequence continues at coordinate 18,198 of DF361657.1, forward strand.
ATCAATATGTGAGTGATGGTCGCCACCTATTCCACCATTCTGATGAGTCTGAGACATATTTTGAAATGTAACAGAGAGCAATCAGAAATAAACCTTATGGGATTTAGCTCTATCGCATGACATAGACCATGAAGAAGTGAATCATTACCTAAATGCCTCATAGCCTCTTATTCATAGTTGTGGCATGCTTCACAACCATGAGTAAGACTCTACTCGATGTAGTGTGTTGGATTTTTGAGGACTGTTCATAAACCTAGTGCTTTGATACCAAACTTGTCACAACTCAAACCTAGGGCCTAGGTGTGATACCACGAATGAGAATCTGAAGGTCCCCAAACAAGCCTTTTAGATCATACATGCACTTCATAGGTTCAAATAATGAATAATATACGATGACAATATGAAATGGTGAATGGGACTAAGGGACAAATCATAGCTAGAAGACAAAGGCTCCATTCCCGGTGGATGGGAACTCACCAAGAGCTCAAAGTCCTTTCGATCAATCTATCCATAAAAAGGAGGATAAGGTAGATCATCTGTCCCTGTATGATTATAAGAATGAAGGCAAAATACAGTAAGTACTTTGGAATGTACTAAGTATACATGTATGCAATGCAACAAGTAAATACAATGACAAAGAATACGTACCAGATATGCCCAAATTTTGAAGCTTTAACAATATGATCAGGTTCAACATAAAGCGTAAAATAATGCCATGATAATACAAAGGAAGCACATAAGCAAATAAGTGTGGGAATAAAACCATAACTGACAAAACCATATGAGCCATAATATGGAATATCGATGTTATACTCTACACTGGCCCAAGAGTGAGCCTACTTACCAAGGTAAACTTCGAAAATGAAAATACTAGATGGATCCACTAGTCCGAAGGCCTAAAAAGGCAAAATCAGAAGGCCTAAAAAGGCAAAATAAAAATATCCTACAGTGGGACGTAGTTATCAGATTAGAAACTTTATATAAGACCCCTTGGATGGTGCCTCACTCCTAACTCATTCGATGCTAAGTCAAAATCCCACGAAAATGAACAATGCATAATCAAAAGAATCAAAATTCAACTTAATTTAGAAGATCTTAGCTTGTCAAAACATATTTAGCTTGTACTTAAGAATAGCTCCATAGCAGAAATTTAGACTAGTTCAAACTGGGTCTTGAATAACCCAATATTGATTAAAACTTATAGTTCTTGTTCTTGTTAAAAAATCATATGCTCAAGTCCATTCCATAAAGGTCAATATTCGAAATTCATAAATCAAGTTACTTCAAAATTGGGTATTTGTCAAATAGTGTTAAAATCATGTAATTGAATTATAAGCAAGCTTAAAATAATCAATATTAAGCAATATAGGTTTGAAATCATATTAACCCATAAGAGAGTTCCAAGTTTGCAAGTGTGGATTAGATTAAATCATGCAAATTCATAATGCTTGAATAAAATCATGTCCTTGATAAATATTCATAAATAATCATAAGAATGTATGAATAACCATAATCTAAACAAATATCAACTAATATGCAATTACCCATAAATCAAAGATTGAAAATTCGTAATTCAAAATTTAGGTTTTCAAAGAGGACTTCTTGTTTGAAAGGAAACCAAGAATCAAACCCACATACCTTTAAGCTTTGGAATCTCTTGAAGGAAACTTGAGGAAAAATCTTGGTGCTTTGCTTGTGTTCTTGAAATCCTAAGAAGATTCTTGAGAGCCTTGAAGTTGGATGGAGAATTTGGTGAAGACTAGAGAGGGTTTAGAGAGTGTTTTTTTTTTTTTTTGTGATTTTAGGCTTAAAAAAAGCTAAATAATGAGAGAATCCCATCTGCATGGGCATTGGGTTATTACCCAATTGCCCACATCCAAAATAAAACATTTTTCAGAAATTTTGACCTGTGGCACGACAAGTCCGCGATGCAGACTTGTCGCAGACCCTACTGATTTGTGCAATTTCATCAAAAGAAATTATTTTTTGACAGGGCAACCTGTAAAATATGGGTAACTGTTTTCCTAGAACTATTTGCACCAGCAAAAACCATGCAACACAAATCTCGATATGGCCCCTCAAAATTTATCCAAACTCAAAATTAAACAAACCAAACATGTATCCATATCAAAAATGGTGATTCGAAACTCAATTGAATAATCAGAATTTGATTCTAAAGTCTTCTTGACACAATTACCAATGCAAGTCTCATAAGCTAGTGTAAAATTCAAAAGGTCAAAATTGCCCTCGGCAACTCCAAAAATTATGATGAGATCATTTCTAGCGCTAGTTTCACTATCTGGAACTGTTAGAATTTAATCCGAGCTTTTAAACCCCAAATGTTGACCAAAGTCAAACTTTTGCCTCGAAAATAACTAAAAATGTAACTTTGGGTCTAAAGACTTTATTTTAACTCTGAGTTCAGTTTGTAACTTCTACTAGACTAGATTCGATGTTTCAAATCTAATGGAATCAAGGGATTTCTGATCTGACACCTGAAACTCAAAATGATATATTTCAACAACTTAAGCTTCAAAAATGCCAAAACTCACATTTTCATCTTTTAAAACACAAGATTTCAGTTCTAACAATACAAAGAGTTCAAAATAGGTCTAAAGAAACTTAAGGAAAGGTAAAATAGTAATTTTTACAAATAACTTCAAAAATGACCAACAAGGTCATTACATCATTCGCCACTAAAAATAATGTTCGTCCTCAAACATAAAGAAGAAGAAGGTACCTGAAGCCTAAAAAAGGCAAGGATACCTGGCCCGCATATCTAACTACAACTCTCAAGTAGCCTCCTCAATAGGATGATGCCTTCACTGAACCCTCACTGAAGGTATATCCTTGGACCTCAATCTTATCACCTGTTTGTCAAATATAGCTATCGGCTCCTCCTAAAATGATAAATATTGACCTAGCTCAACTAAATTATAAGAGATCACCTAAGACTCATCAGGAATGTACCGGTGGATCATGGAAACATGAAAAATAGGATGAACCACTAATACTTTAGGTTGCAAGGCCAACTCATATGTCACGATCCAAGCCTAGGGCCTATGTGACACGGCAAATGGGGAACCTAAAGGAACCCCAAACAAGCCATTTAGCTATCAATCACACATCCTCAGTCGCGGAAGCAAAATAACAACACCAAGAGATTTAAATAAGGATAAAGGGACTAAGGGAAGTCTTTGATAACCATAAAACAATCAAGAGTCAAGATCATGGCATAATTACATCAATTATTCTAGCATGGATTAGGCGGGGGCCAAGACACTTTACAAGCTAACCCTCAGAGTATCAAAGTTCAACATGAAGAGATAACAAAAGTGAGAGTGCAAAGCTAGTATCCCTGAATTTGAGGACTCACTAAAAGCTTATCTCCAAGATGTGAATCCTATCCACGTGGAGGATGATCATGAGAAGCTCCGGTTCCTACATGGTAACATCATATAGGCATAGAGTATGCGTTAATACGTTTGAATGTACTAAGTATGTAGGATGCAGTGCAACAAGAGATAGACAACATAGTCAAAATGCATAGGCATAAGCAATGGATAAGTATGATAACAATATGATATGTATGATCAATGCTTGAAGTAAACCATTCTTATAAAACATATAGCTTGAACATGTAGATTACATGTGTAGGAAGAAACCATATCCATCATAGACCAAGCAATCTATTACTTGGAATCTAAGGCATGTCACCCCCTTGTAAGGTGATTGAGGCATGTCAACCCCTCAACAAGGTGTTTGAGGCATGTCACCCCCTCAACAAGGTGATTGAGGCATGTCAACCCCTCAACAAGGTGATTGACTACTTGCAACATTATAGATACATTTCATGAATCCAACACATATATACATTCCTTTCATCATCATAAAGTCACTTGACTCATAAGCTATGCAATAGATTATCAATAACTCAAGAACCCTTAGCAAGGCATTTTATCAAACACTTGGCAAGTATGTAATGCTAGTTCAATATCAAGCAATTCAAGGGTAAAATTATGTGACAAAACTCAATGTAAATCAACCCACTAACACTTGGTAACACCCTTATGCAAGATACATTGAAACCCCTCATCAAATCTCATAATAAATCATCGATTCCTAGCTCAAAACATGCTAAAACAGTAAATATTTTTTGAAACCCCAACATAGTTCATAATCAAATTCATAATAAGAGATGCCATAATAATACAACTTGAAAACATACAATTTTCATAAGATAGGAAGATAGGGCACCATGGGTGAAAGGACCTGATAGTTGAAACCCACATACCTCAAACTTAAGGATTTCCTTGATGAAGATTTGAATGAGAACTTGAAGCTTAAATGAAGTTCTTGAGATCCGGAGTTGAGTTTAGGACACTTGAATTTGGGTGAAACATTTGACTAAGTGTTAGAGAGGGTTTTGGGGAATATCTTGATGATATGGGGTTGAAAATGACTAGGTATAGGTGTTTTTACACATAAGAGGGCATGGGCCCAAGACCCTAAAGCCTTAGGCCAAAATAAGAAAAACTGAGAAAAAAAACGCACTGATCTGCACCCCTGGTGCGTCGTGGCCAGGGTGCAGATTCTCACTATATTTCATAAATTTTGGAAAATGAAATTTTGCTACAATTGCTCTAATCAGGGTTATACCCATTTCCCACTCAATTTTTCCCTTGATCACAAATATGAAGTCAAATTTTTGATATCACACATGAATTTGGAGATATATGAAAATTACAATTATGGACATTCTCGAAGAACATTTCTGGGGCATTTCAATATCTTCCCCCTTAGGAACATTCATCCCCGAATATCAATGAAACGTATGTAAGAGAAGTAATCATGGAGATTGCAGCTTGACATAGATCCAACAAATGCATTTAAACATCATTTTCAAAAACCTCAACGCGAGTGTCAAAATCAGCATAACTTGACAACATAAACATGAATGCATGCCAATGACATGAGGGCTGAAACTTAAGACTTGAAATCATAGAACAAAGGCTTGGTTTTTCTATCTTAAGCTTGAATAGATGAAAAATAGGATGAACCACTAATACTTTAGGTTGCAAGGCCAACTCATATGTCACGATCCAAGCCTAGGGCCTATGTGACACGGCAAATGGGGAACCTAAAGGAACCCTGGCTCCCCAAATGGCACTTTCAACTCATTGACTCCTCCAAAGAACCTCGATGGATGCTACACCTTTATTCCTTAACCTTCTCACATGCCCACATAACATCTCCACTAGGACCTCCCTAAAGGTCAACTCATCCTCCACAACACCCACAACTTTAAAGAGTTCTATATCACTTGGGTCACCAACACATCTCCTTAACATAGATACATAAAGAACTGGATGAACCATATTCATATCATTGGGCAACTCCCACTCATAGGCTACCTTACCAAATCCTCCCAATGATCTATAAGGACCCACAACCCCTAGGCTTAATTTACCCTTCTTGCCAAATTGAACTACACCCTTCATGGGTGAGACTTTCAAGGATCCCAATCATCAACACAAACACACATAGCCTAACTTAGTACCTAAGGACACCATCTCCCCCTTAGGAGAAAACCTCCACTTCACCATCTTCCACCAAAACATTCAACTCTAGCAAGGCGGGGTCATGGTCTTGTTTTGCCTTTACCTCCTCAATCAATGAAGATTTAGAACCATTAACAACCACTACACCACCATTGTCAACTTCCTCCGAGTTTTAACTCAACCTCTTCAACCAAAGAAGATTCAGAACCATCAAAACCACTACACTAACATTCTCAACTTCATCCAACCTCATTCCCAACCTAGCCGACCGGTACACTTCTTTAACTACCTTTTCGTTATCCATGTTTTGCACTTATCATATTTAGCAAATAACTTCTCATCCCTCATGATTTGCACCATCACTCTTAAATGACTCACAAGCCCTTCTTCATTCAGGAAATAAATCAATATACCATCCACAAAAACTACCATAGATATAACAAGTTATGGTTTAAAGATCCTAATCATGAGATCCATAAACATAGTCAGTGCATTAGTCAACCAAATAACTCCACCACAACTTAAACGACTCACTCTTAATCTGAAAAGACATCTACAGATGTCACCCTCCGTCACACTTACTTGGGGACAAAAAATCAAGCCGAATATCAATCTTAGAAAAATGACTAGCCTCTTTTAGTTGACCAAATAAGTTATTTATCCTTAACCATTATGTCACAACCTTACGGGTTCTACAAATATTAAAAGCATGATATGCATGTAACAAACCACCCCAAGACCTCCAAACCCACCATGCCAAGTTCAACAAAATCACAAGACAAGACTTTTGTAATAAGGACATGGGATAACCCCTATAAATTTTTCTAGCAATAATAGACTCACCAATGGGGTAGACACCTAAGAGGTTTAATATAGCAATTCGGGACACACATGAAACTTACTAACAACAAAATGAATAATGATAGAAATAGTGGCACCGGGACCTATCAAAGCATGGACATCAAAAATCAAAAAGCTTTAACATACCCGTAATAATATCAGGCACCTCATCTTCTCCTTGCCTCCTATGGTCTTTGAAATGACCCTAAAATTGCCCGAAAATGTTCCTCAAAAGTTCCTGGAATGTAATGTTCATATATCTCAAAATTCGTGCGTGATATCAAAAATATAACATCATATTCTTGTTCAGAGGGTCAAACTGAGAGGAACATGGGTCTAACCCCGAATTAAGAGCAACCATAGAAAAATTTGAAAATCACAAAAATGCAATTTCCAGTGTGCATCCGCGCCCCTGAAAAGACACGCCAAGGGCGCGCTACTGTGTATTTTGATGCACTATTTTTCTATCTCAGTCCAAGACTTTTAGGTCTTGGGCCGAAGTGTTCCCATACATGAAAATACCTATACTTAGCCTTATTTCACCATCATATCATTCAAGACATTCCTAAATACTCACTCAAACACTTAGACAAATATTTCACCTCCAAATTTCACATCCCAAAACTCATCCAAATCTTAAGGTTCTCATTCAAGCTTCAAGTCTCTATCTCCAATCTCCTTCAAAGATTCTCCAAAATCAAGGTATGTGGGTTTCTTTCATAGGTTCCTTTCACCCATGATGCCCAAGCTTTATTTTACCTAAAATTGTATAATCTAATTTACTCATGGGTCTTATTTATTATGAATTTCACTGCACACTATGTTAGAGTTTCATGTGTGATTATTTTAGCATATTCTGAGCTATGAATCTAAGATTTATTGTGAGATTTGATGAATGATTTTGATGTAGATTGGTTGAGGGTGTTACTAAGTATCTATTGATGGTTCTATACTGAATTTTCTAGCATAATTCTACTCTTGATTTGTATGGTTTTACACTAGCACTACACACCCGCTAAGTATTCGATAAAATATCTGGTTAAGGTTTCATGAGGAATTGAAGGTCCAATACATGTCTTATGAGTTAATCTCCCCCTTAGGAGAATATCTGGTTAAGGTTTCATGAGGAATTGAAGGTCCAATACATGTCTTATGAGTTAAATGACTTTATGATGATGAAAGGAATATATGTATATGATATTATATCTATAGTGTAAGGAATTAACCAAGCCTCACTCTAGAGGTTGTAGGCCCGGGTAACCATGTTGAGGGGTTTGTACCTCGATCACCTCATTCGGGAGGTAGTGAGCCTGTGTAACCATGCCGAGGGGTTTGTACCTTGATAACCATGTTGAGGGGTTTTTGCTTCATCAAACATGTTGGGGGTTTTGTACCTCATCAACTATGTTGAGGGGTTTGTACCTCATCAACCAATTGAGGCATTTGTACCTCATTCGCCTCTCTAAGGAGGTGGTAGGCCTTGGATATTCACTATTAATGGTTTCTCTTTACACTACATGTTCTATGTAAGCATGATTTACTTCAAGCATCTTACATGCATTCCATATTGTATATATTACTCATTGGCTATGCTTATGCATTTTGATTATGTTGCTTATCTCTTGTTGCATTATATCTTACATACTTAGTACATTCAAATATAATAACGTATACTCTATGACTATATGATGTCACCATGTAGGGACCAGAGCCCTGCTTGATCATCCTCCTCCTCCATGTGGCTAGTACGATCTCTCTCTCAAGCTATTTTGTGAGTCCTCCTTTCCGGGGACAAAATTTATGCTCTTATGTCATGCGTATTGACTCTCCTTTATTGTATATTTTGACTATGAGGGTGAGCCTGGTTGCTTGTCTTGGCCCTTGCTAAGTTCTATAGTTAAAGGTGTTGTTGGATATGTTATGTATAATGCTATGAGCTTTGACTCTCTCTTGACTCTTGATGTTTATGATATAAAAGTTATCCCTTAGCCCCGTTTATCCCTATTTACATACTCTTATTGTATTTTATTGCTTTTACGATCAAGGATGTGTAATGATATGTTAAGAGGCTTGCTTGGGGTCCTTTCCCTTAGCCCCATTTAACCCTATTTACTGTCTCTTGTTGTATTTTATAGCTTCTGTGACCAAGGATGTATAATGATATGTTAAGAAACTTGGTTGGGGTCCCTTCGAGTTTTCCATGCACTGTGTCACATCTAAGCCCTAGGCTTGGGTCATGACAAACTTGGTATCAGAGCACTAGGTTGCTAATGGTGCTCGACATCCAACACACTGATGAGTCGTAGAAATATGACTTTTTTTAACACTTAAACAAAGGATTTTTGCATGTTCTCAAGCAAATTTGTTATTTTGGTTTTCATTTTTTGTTGTTTACAGGAAAAAGACTAAGGCATGAAAGAACTGAGAGTACAAAAGAAAAAGGATGAAGAAGAGTACACAAAAGAGAAAAGATGGAGCCAAGTGTGGGCACATAGGGCCTACATGGCTCGTGTACATCCACATGGACCGTGAGGCCTATCGTGGCCTCACACTTGGCTACTGGCAGAGGCTATTTGGCAAAAGAAAGTTCCACAGCACATATCACGGACCGTGGAACATCAAACGAGTCATCATGATGCTCGTCAAAGTGATGTGAAGGAGTAGTCCATCGAAATTTGAAAGATTTTGGCCAACTAGCATGAGACAGCACATCTCACAGGCCATTGGGAGTCAAATGGGTCGTGCAGTTGGTCATCAAAATGATGTGAAGTTGACACCATCAAAAATAAAAAGGAAAATAGTCTAAGTGGAGCCAAACTGAGAGGTACACAGATCGTGTGACCAACCATAACCCATAACATGGAGGCATGTAAAAGATCAGAGTGAGAAAATGTGAAGGCAAGCCAAAAGGTCCGTTTAATGGACCGTTAGACCCTACATGGACCATTTGATGGCACGTGAGACAACTGCTGGGATCGATGCAAGTGCGACCACATAGATCATTTGACGGTCCATCTACCTTCACACGGACCGTTTGGTGACCCGTGTACATATCGACAGATTTTTACTATTTTAGTTAGAATTAGGTTTTCCTTATATATAAATAATTCTTTTATTTCATTTTTATTTAGTCTTGGACGGCTAGAGCTAAAAAAATTGAAAAATATTATTTTCTTAGAGATTTCATAAGATTTTGGGATTTTGCGTATCACATTCAAGCGCGTAACTTATGGATTCATTGATTCTTTAATAGTAAGTCTTTCTATTATGAATTTCTTGTATTGTTGCGAGTTTTATTCATTGAATATGTTAGGCTAAACCCATGACTAGGGTTATGGAAACCATGACAAATCAATAAGATAGGCAAAACGGGGTAAGTCTCGGGATTGATTAGCATATATATCGTAGTAATCTTCATTATAACTTCTTCTTTGATGAGTCGACATATTAGTGTAAGCCTTTATTCTTTGCATGCCCGAAAGGGATGTTTTGATTAGGAAAAGAGCTTTACGATGAAAATTCGAGGTTTTTAACCTAGTCTAAGTAATTGAGACCAAAAGGTAAGAGGGTTTCGGGATGAATAACAAGGGTTAGTAAGTAAAAGTTTTGAGACCGAAAGGTGATGAATGATATGCATTTAAGAGAGACCTAGAGGTGAATTAGATTTTAGATAACCTGTTAGATCTTATATACATAATCATTAATGAGTTTACCTCTAGATTTGACTATCGCGTTAGATGTCATGGGGAACACAATCCTAGCTTTGCATAAATTGTTAGAAATCTAGTCATTCTTACACTCATTTATTGCTTTACTTTAGTAAATTAGTTTAAAGAAAACCAAAACCCCCATATTTATTTTATGCACTTTTGTTTCGGCAATAGATATCAGATCTAAAAATGGTGCTAATAGATATATTCTCACGCATTCCCTATAGGATCGACCTCAACTCTGGTTGAGTTCTATATTTGATCAAAAACCACTTTACTATTCCATTTGGAGTGTAAATTTGGGCGTATCACACACCGCGTTGATTAGAGTCTTATTCCTGGTTGTGTTGTGTACCACAACTATGAGTAAGAGGCTATGAGACATTTTAGGAAATGTTTCTCTTTTTCTTACTCTATGTCATATTATAGAAGTTAAGGTAAGGTTTTTCCCCCTATCAATTGTCCTTTGCTATTCTAGATCATGCCTAACACAAGAGGAAGAAGAACACAAGAGGAAGAAGAACCCGCACACCCAAGGTATAATGAACTTATGGTGAGCTTCTTGATGCCCTCACCTTGCTTACTCAAGTTGTGGCTAATCAAGCCAACCAAGAGGCCCAAGCCCCTTATGCTCCTACACCAACATCTCAGGTGAAAGACTTCATGAGGATGAATCCCTCAAGATTCTATGGGTCTAAGGTAGATAAGGGCCCTCAAGAGTTCATTGATAAGGTCTACAAGGTATTGGCTATCATGGGTATGAGGTCAGAGTACCAGTCCCCTATATTGATTAGTGACATGGAATTGTCTCATTTGATGACCTATATTGAACAAATGAAGATGGAGAAGTTGAGGAAGATAAGGGGGCATGAGGCCAACAAGGCCCGTTTTGAGGGAAAGTTCCAAAGCCAAAAGGGTGACCGGTTCCATCAAGGCCAAAGGTCTTCTTATGCATTTACAAAGAGGGTTGGTAATGACCTTCCAAGGGCCCAAGGTATTGGGGGTGTAGTTCCTAATGGTGGGTGTCCAAAATGTGGTGGGGGTCATAGTGGCCCGTGCTTGAGGGATACTAATACTTGTTATGTTTGTGGGAAAGTTGGGCATAAGGTGATAGATTGCCCACGAAATTGTAACAAGGGTAAGTAGGTCTATGCACAAGGTGCAAATGTGGTTCCTTTGGGCCGAGGTGGTCAACAAGGTGGTGCCGAAGGCATAATCGATTTTATGCTTTGGATGGGAGGCAAAAGGTTGATGAGGTGCCCGATGTCATCATCGGTATATTAAAAGTCTTTGATTTTGATATGTATGCATTGACTGATCTGAGTGCCACTCTTTCTTTTGTTACCACTTTTGTTGCCAAAAAGTTTCATGTTGATCCCAAAATATTATGTGAGTTATATGAGGTGTCTACTCCTATTGGTGCATCTATTGTTGCTATAAAGGTATATAGAAATTGTCCCATCTGCATTTTTCATAAATTTGTGCTTTGTGATCTTGTGGAGTTGGATATGGTTGATTTTGACGTCATTCTTGGGATGGATTGGTTACATGCATACTAAGCCTCTGATTGATTGTAGAACCCGTAGGGTCAAATTTCAATTCCCAAATGAACTCATTCTTGAGTGGGTGAGTCATGGTGTGGTGGTCAAAGGTAGATTCATTTCTTGCATTAAAACCCATAAGTTGATCTCTAAGGGGTGTCTTTATCATCTTGTGAGGGTTAGGGATGTGGAGTCCAAAGTCCTTCTCATAGAGTTGGTTCCGATTGTAAATGAGTTTCTTGATGTCTTTCCAAATGACTTTACTAGAATCCCTCCTAAAAGGAAAATAGATTTTGGTATAGACCTCATCATAGAGTCTGTTCCGATTGTAAATGAGTTTCTTGATATCTTTCCAAATGACCTTCCCGGTGTTCCTCCCAAAAGGAAAATAGATTTTGATATAGACCTCCTCCCCGATACTCAATCCATTTCTATTCCCCCTTACTGTATGGCCCCGGCGGAGTTAAAGGAGTTGAAGGAGCAATTGAGGAACTTGTTGGAGAAGAGTTTTATTAGGCCTAGCCAATCACCTTAGGGTGCACGATGTTGTTTGTGAAGAAGAAGAATGGGTCTCTTAGAATGTGTATTGACTAAATCCTAAAAATATAGATATGATTAGAAATTGGCCTAGACCATTGACCCTGTCGGATATTAGGAGCTTCTTGGGGTTAGCGGGTTACTCTTAGAGGTTTGTGAATGGGTTCTTTTCTATTGCTTCCCCCATGAATACATTGACTCAAAAGAAGGATAAGTTTGTGTTAACCGATGAGTGTGAAAGGAGTTTCCAAACCTTGAAAGATAAGCTTGTGTTCGCTCCTATTTTGTCTCTACTGGAAGGGCTAAAGGGCTTTGTGGTGTATTGTGATGCCTCCTGGATTGGTTTGGGTTGTATGTTGATGCAAAATGATAAGGTCATAGCCTATTTAACTAGGCAACTTAAATTGCATGAAAAGAACTATCCTACCCATGATCTTGAACTAGCTGTCATGGTATTTGCATTAAAAAATATGGTGTCATTATTATATGGGGTGCATGTTGATGTGTTCACCAATCATAAGAGTCTCCAATATGTCCTCACTCAAAAGGATCCCAACTTGAGGCAAAAAAGGTGGTTAGAACTTCTCAAGAGCTATGACATGAGTGTGCACTATCATCTCGCTAAGGCTAATGTAGGGGCGGATGCTTTGAGTAGAGTGTCAATGGGTAGCCTAGCTTATATTGATGATGGTGGCAAAGAGGTGGCTAGAGAGGTCCACCAATTGGCTAGATTGGGGTTTAGGTTGGAAGAGGTTGATAATAGGGGTGTTGTTATTGATGATGGTTCTAAATCTTCATTGGTTAAGGAGGTGAAAGCTAATCAAGATCTTGACCCCGCTTTGTTGAAATTAAAGGCATTGGTAAAAGATGGTAAGGTGGAGGGTTTTTCCCAATGGGGAGATGGTGCCCTTAAGTACCAAGATAGGTTGTGTGTACCTTATGTCGTTGGCTTGAGAGAAAAGATTCTTGAAGAGGCTTATGGTTCTTCCTATTCTATTCACCCCGATTCTACCAAGATGTAAAGGGATTTGAGGATGTGTTTTGGTGGGGAGGTATGAAGAAAGACATTGCCAAGTTTGTTTTTGGTTGTCATAGTTGCCAATAAGTCAAAGCCGAACACCAAAGGTCGGGTGGCTTTCATTCTTGGGATGGATTGGTTACATGCATACTAAGCATAGACATAGAGATTCCTACTTGGAAGTGGGAAGAGATTAACATGGACTTTGTGGTTGGGCTGCCCAAGACTAGAAAGGGTTTTGATTCCATTTGGGTTGTGGTTGATAGGATGACAAAATTGGCTCATTTTCTACAGGTTAAGACTACATATGGGGCTGGAGAATATGCTAAATTGTACATTCATAAGTTGGTGAGATTGTATAGGGTGCCCTTGTCTTTCATATCAGATCACAGTGCTTAATTTACTTCACACTTTTGGAGGTCCTTCCAAAGGTGTCTTGGTATAAAGGTTAAACTTAGTATGGCCTTCCACCCTCAAACAGATGGCGATGCCGAAAGAACTATACAAACTCTTGAGGACATGCTTAGGGCTTGTGTATTGGAGTTTAGGGGTAGTTGTGATGATCATCTCCCATTGATTGAGTTTGCTTATAACAATAGCTATCATTCTAGCATTGGTATGGCTCCTTTTGAGGCCCTCTATAGTAGACGTTGTAGATCAACGGTTGGGTAGTTTGAGGTTGGAGAGGTGGCTTTTTTGGGACCAAATCTGATTGTAGAGGCTCTTGAGAAGGTTAGGATGATTAGACAAAGGTTTAAGATGGCCCAAAGTTGCCAAAAGTCCTATGCCGATGTGAGGAGAAGAGATTTTGAATTCAAAGTTGGTGATTGGATTTATTTGAAGGTTTCACCCATGACGGGTATGGTTTATTTTGGTAAGAAGGCTAAGTTAATCCCTAGATATGTGGGTCCTTATAGGGTGATGAGAAGAATTGGTAAGGTGGCCTATGTGTTGGAATTGCCTAGTGAAATGGAATTGGTTCATCCGGTCTTCCATGTGTCTATGTTGAGAAAATGTGTGGGTGAAACTAATGCTATTGTGCCTCTTGATATTGTGGGGGTAGTTGAAGAAAACTTGACATATGAAGAAGTGCTAGTAGACATCGTGGATAGACAAGTAAAGAAGTTGAGGAGCAAGGACGTTGATTTTGTTAAGGTCCGTTGGAGGAATCAACAAGTCAAAAGTGCTAAATGGGAAGCCGAAGTGGACATGCAAAAATGATAACCTTATCCCTTCCATTTGTCTCAAGCCTAAGGTACTAATTCTAAGTTTCTATATAGTTTCTCTCTCATGTTCCAGCCCCTAGGTCATTTGCATGCATTCATGTTTATATTGTCAAGGTTCATGGTGATTTTATACTTATGTTGAGATTTTGAAAATGATGTTTTAAGTGTATTGGTGCATTCTTGTTGGGGCTGATCTCTTTATTATTACTCTTCTCATATACGTCTCTTTGAAACTTGGGGACGAATGTTCTCAAAGGGAAGATATTGAAATGACCCCAAAAGTGCCCGAAAATGTGCCTCGAAAGTGCCCAGAATCGTAATTTCCATATATCTCAAAATTCATGCATGATATCGAAAATCTGACTTCATATCCTTGTTCAGGGGATCAAATTGAGTGGGGAATAGGTCTAACCCCGATTTAAGAGCAACCGTAGCAAAATTTGAAAATTGCAAAAATGCGATTTCCAGTGTGCATCCGCGTTGCTGGCATGATGCGCCAAGGGCGTGCTACTGTGTATTTTGTGCACTATTTTTCTATCTCAGTTCAAGACTTTTGGATCTTGGGCCTAAGTGTTCCCATGCATGAAAATACCTATATTTAGCCTTATTTTACCCTCATATCATTCAAGACATTCCCAAATACTCTCTCAAACACTTAGAATATATTTCACTTGCAAATTTCATGTCCCAAAACTCATTCGGATCTTAAGGTTCTAATTCAAGCTTCAAGTCTCCATCTCCAATCTCGTTTAAGGATTCTCCAAAGTCAAGGTATGTAGGTTTCTTTCACCCATGATGCCCAAAATTTATTTTACCTAAAATTGTATAATCTAAGTTGATTTACTCATGGGTCTTACTTATTATGAATTTCACTGCACACTATGCTAGGGTTTCATGAAATTGTGATTGTTTTAGCATGTTTTGAGATATGAATCTAAGATCTATTGTGATATTTGATGAAGGGTTTTGATGTAGATTGCTTGAGGGTGTTACCAAGTGTCTATTGATGATTTTACACTGAATTTTCTAGCATGATTCCATTCTTGATTTGCATGGTTTTACACTAGCACTACACACCTACCAAGTGTTTGATAAAATGTCCGATTATGATTTTGTGAAGAATTGAAGGTCCAATGCATGTCTTATGAGTTGAATGACTTTATGATAATGAAAGGAATATATGTGTATGATATTATCTCTATAGTGTTGGGAATTGATCAAGCCTTATTTGGGAGGTTGTAGGCCCGGGTAGCCGTGTTGAGGGGTTTATACCTCGATTGCCTTGCTCGAGAGATGGTAGGCCCATGTAACCATGTCAAGGGGTTTGTACCTTGATAACCATGTTGAGGGGTTTGTACTTCATCAACTATATTGGGGGGTTTGTACCTCATCAACCATGTTGAGGGGTTTGTACCTCATCAACCAACTGAGGGGTTTGTACCTCATTCGCCTCTCCAAGGAGGTGGTAGGCCTTGGATATTCGCTATTAATGGTCTCTTCTTACATATGTACATGTTCTATGTAAGCATGATTTACTTCAAGTATCTTACATGCATGCCATATTGTATATACTACTCATTGCCTACATTTATGCATTTTGATTATGTTGCTTATCTCTTGTTGCATTGCATCCTACATACTTAGTACATTCAAATGTACTAACACATACTCTATGTCTACATGATTTTTAAGACCCACGACTACCTGATTGTAAAATAAAATACATAAACTACACTGACTAGAGTCCACTGAAAGTAAAGATATCTCACCTATGATGTCATTATTTAGGGACCGGAGCCCCGCCTGATCATCCTCCTTCTCTACGTGGCTATTACGATCTCTCTCTCATGCTAGTTGGTGAGTCCTCCATTCCGTGGATAATATTTACGCTCTTATGTCATGCATATCGACTGTGTTTCTTTATTATATATTTTGACTACGAAGATGAGCTCGGTTGCTTGTCTTGGACCCAGCTAAGTTCTATGGTTAGAGGTCTTGTTGGACATGTTATGTATAATTCTATGACCTTTGCCTCTCTTTTGACTTTTGATGTTTATGATATGAAAGTTGTCACTTAGCCTCGTTTATCCCTATTTACATACTCTTATTGTATTTTATTACTTTTGCGACCAAGGATATGTAATGATATGTTAAGAGGCTTGCTTGGGGTCCCTTTGGATTCTCCATGCACCGTGTCACGTCTAGGCCCTAGGTCTTGGGTCGTGACAACCTTCTTGGGCTCTTTGACCACCACAACTACCTTTACCCCTTTTTCGAGCATATGGACAATCGACTAGATTGTGACCCTCTTCACCACCACCATAACAAGCATTGGTTGTCCTCAAGCATAGACCACCATGTTTCCTCCCACACTTTTGACACCTAGGGGTAGACACCCTATCAATGGCCAACCTTTTGTTTTAAGCATTGGAGAACTCTTGACCTTGGAAGCCATCATTGAATTGAGCCCTCTTAGATTCACCACTTCTCCTCTTTCTATGTTTTTCCTCCTTAAGTTATTTGGCATAAGTAATGAGGTGGGACAAATCCATATCACTTACCAACATGGCAGTTCGACACTCCTCATTAACCAAGTCATACACACCCAACACATATTTGTTCATCCTAGACCTCGGCTCGGCAACCAATTGTGGAGCATACATGGATAGTTGGTTGAACTTGAGCGCATACTCCCAGAAACTCATGGAACCTTGCTTGAGGTTCATAAATTCCATCATTTTGGCCTCCCTTAGCTCTATAGGAAAGAATCGGTTGGGGAAGGCGGCCTTGAACTCTTCCTAAGGAATGGCATCATGATTTCCCCTCTCCATCTTCCATTGCACAAACCAAATTTAAGCCACACACTATAAGAAAATAGGTTTCTAACAAGGGGAAATTCTGTCGCTAAAAGTATAAATCTAATTTTTATTAGTCACTAACGATTGGTAAAAATCTCGTCTTCACTGGTTGTTAAAAGCTCTACCGTTAAAAGTTTAACGACCGAATTAAATTCAGTCATTAAAAAGCTTTAACGATGAAAAAATTCTGATAGTTTATTTACTCATGGGTCTTATTATTATGAATTTCACTGCACACTATGCTAGGGTTTCCTGAAATTGTGATTGTTTTAGCATGTTTTGAGATATGAATCTAAGATCTCACTAATTGATATTCTAGTTAATAAAAAAAAGGCAAGCCCGGTGCACTTTCAGGAAAGGGCCCGACCACAAGAATATATTGTACGTTGCCTTACATTGCATTTCTACCAGAGGATATTACCAAGGTTTGAACACATGACCTCCTGGTCACATGACAACAACTTGACAGGTTACTCCAAGACTCCCTTTAGTTCTAGTTATTAAAACCTTAATTATAACCACAAATCAGGTCAACAAAAATGTATATAGACACATATACAAATACGTGCACATATGAAAACATACAAATTGATTATATTAATATTAAATTTCTATCACGCCCCGAGTCTACACCCTAGATATGACTGGCACTCGAGAAACCATTGCTGGTCCCCAAGCGAAACCTTGTCCTGGCTGACTTACTCTATTGGAAACTTTAACATGCATGCAGAAGCTTTACAAGATGAACCTTTTAAAATATATATAGTAAAACTCAAAAGTATAAATCATGCTTTATACAAAATCAGAAAAAATCTCTTAATACATTAGTAATAATGCTTAAAATGCCTAAATGGAAAGACTAGACTAACTCACTAACTCTGTCCATGAAGCCTCTACTATACTATGATAGGTGCCGCAACAAGACCCACGACTACCTGATTGTAAAATAAAATACATAAACTACACTGACTAGAGTCCACTGAAAGTAAAGATATCTCACCTATTGCCTCTGAAAAGCTGATATACTGAATATTTGCTATCATGTGGATACTTGAATCTACATCATAAAATGCTGCAGCTCCAAAGGCATCAGTATGTGGAATATACGGTATGTAAAATGGCCAAAATGGAAACTCGGGTTGGTAATACTTTTATGGTAAATACAACATATCTCAATATGAAAAGCATAAGTAATGAATGTAATACATGCTGAAAATATAACATATGCAAAAAGTATACTTATAAAACTAATTTGCTTTAGCTTAGGGAGTTTCTCTAACTGACAACCACCACTATGAGCTTATGGTGATACAATATCTTGCCCATGCTGCCAGAGCCGTCTCGTACTTTGCTGAGGTAGGGGATGAAAAACTAGGGAAGTGGATCCATCCCAAAACTAGGCCATCTCAATGGCAAATGAGGAATTGTCTTCTGGTACAATCCTATCCTATGCTAGCAACGTAGTTTATGAGTTCAAGTTATGTTTATTCTCACTCATATCGGTGCTCAGTACTACTGCAAAAATAATTTTATAATGCTCATAACTTCAAGAGTAAGACTCCTCAAAATGCATTCTTAATCTTTCGGGACTTAGGCCAACTTTAGATTTTCTTATATTTTTCTCAAATGGTCTATTTTCTTTGACTGAAAAAGGTATCATTACAGTTATCTCAAAGACATATATGCATTACTCAGCTATCTTACAAAATACAAACTTTAAATATTGCTCATACTTAACTCAAACTGTAAACTTTGTGACTTTTCATGAAATATATATAGGGTTCTCATAATTTCAACCATAACTGTAAATCTTGTCTCAATATTTTGAATCAATAGTAAAACCAACAAAGTCATGATCTTTATCAAGAAAATATGCATGAATAATTCTTCAATGAAGTTGTCTAAGTATACAAGGAACTTTGATCTCAACTTGTAACTAAAATGTTAAACGGAAACTAGTGATTTAAGTTTCAAAATAGTAGAAGGATAACTTTTGGATAGCCTTACATACCTGAGAGATTAGTTCTTGGAAGAATTGAAGAAGATTCTTGAATTCTTGACTTGAAATCTTTAGAGTTCTTGATGAAGAACCCTAATTCTTGAAAAAGAATCAAGAATTCCTTTCTTGGTTCTTGAATTCATTTCTTGAAACCCTACGTTATGATTTAATATTCTATTAGGGATTCATGAATGGTTAAGAAAATTCGGGTTGGGTATATTGCAATCTATGAAGAATAACTTACCTTGAGGATGAATTTTGAAAGCAAATCCTAACTTGATGACTTTGTTGATGATTCTTGAGCGTTCATGTTTAAGAGTGAAGGAGAGAGTTGTTGATAATGATAACTAACATTTTGTGAGTTTTGAGACCTTAAATAGACCCCCAAAGGTTCTAGGATAAAATTATCCCCAAAAGAAAAGAAAAGAAAAAAACGTCATTGCTTATCTAGTAAGGGTCCACGTTCTGTCCGCGACGTGCTCAGGGTGCGAACCTTCAGAAAGCTCTACACTTCTTTACTAAAATATTCCTAACTTTCTACTCTGAAATTTGATTAACGCAAAATTAGATGCGCTGGAAATCTAATTTGAATATCATCAAGTTGACATATTATGGGTCACCTAAATCATTATACTTTAGGAGATGTGGTCATTTGAAATTGATCCTTCTATCAACTCATACAAAAACTTAGTTGCTTGAAATTCTTTGGACTTGGCTTGATATAAAAGATCACTTATACTCGTTTATTGTCTTAGAAGGGGTTGGGGAATGACCAAAGTGCCCTTCCAAAATTAAAAGAATAAAATTTGATCTCAAAATACCATGTTCGCGACGTGCCTGGGGCGTGGATATGTGTATTTCACAAATTCTTCAGAATACGTTCTTTCCAGGAATTTTAAGAAAAATCTCAAGTGTAGGTCCGCACCCTGGGCGAGCATACACAGTGTTCCAAATTTAATTATAAAAAATTATTTCCTGACTCGATTGCTCTAAAATTAGATTGAGACTATTTTTCACTTCATTTTTTATGCTGATCGCAAATCTTGTCTTGGATTTTCCATTGGAGCTTGGGAAGATGCATATGCGCACGATTCAATTTTAGGGGTATTTTGATAATTTTGTGGGTGTTACAATATCTCCCCTTAGGATCATTTGTCCTCAAATGATGTGGATACTGTGGTTTAATCACAGCACGAACTCTACTCAAGAACTTAAATAAGCCACACTACACAATTGAAGCAATTATCAACCTCAATAATAAAGGTGAGGGTTTACCCCAATATCATTATAAAAAAGGATGGATAGATTACACTAACCCCAATACTCAATACTCAAATAGTCAACTCAATGATAAATATCAACTTAATGTAGGAACTTAACTAGCTAATGGAAATCATATCTATATAAAGAAGGAGGTTACCACTTCGAATACTTCCATCAAAATTTCTCAAACTTTAAAAGAAAGCTTTTGGCTTGATATAAGGATGGGACTACCGTGTATTTAGGGAACCATCTGTTAGCCTTCATTGCATCCACTCTCCACTACTATGCTCTTTTCTCGAGTCCTACCCTTCATTAATAGAAACTTGCACTATCATCATCACCTAAGTCTATTGCGTATTCCTATCATATTCAAGCCTAACTTAAAGTAGAAAGTGTTACCCCTAAGATGATCATACTCATACTAATCAAATCTATAAGGATTATGTTCTGCACTTCTATAGGCCTACAACTATCACTTACTCAATGGTGATCACACACTCAAGCTTATCACTCTAATCACTTTATAGCTTCTTAGAGGTCAACATTCCCAAGAATCTTTAAACTCATGACTGTTACAACTAAAATCTTATTAACTCCTTTCAGGAGGCATACTAATATACTCTTACCTATTTGTTACATATAACTAGGTCTCATCTTTATCTATTACCCTAAATGGAATAAGCACACTATAATCGTCACCCTAAGTGATACCCCTTCCCTTTCATCTGACATAACTCATCAACTATCATCCACATCACTATCAATACCAGAAGAAAGAATTATTAGGAGGGCTTAGAGCATAATATCATAAGTAAGATTCATCCAGGAAAACTGATATGAGAACATTTATAACGTACTATGATGCCACTATTGTTTTAGGGCTCATCATGAATTTATGAAACTGTATATGATGTGAAGCTCAAGTCGTATCTTATGTAACGTAAGGCTGGAAACTGTTAGTTCATGAGATAAGATCAAAATTATTGAATGAAGTTATCACTTCTCACTTTAAGAGCTGAACGTGAACACGTATCAACATAGAGTGAATGAGTCTGATTCATGGGCATGGTGCCCTTGCATAAGATAGGAATAAAGCATCATCACTATGAAGTATAAGGAATATATACGGTAGAAAAGCATCAATGTCTCATTCTGATCAACTCAGCACTATCAGAAATTCAAGATCTACTTTGGTTTATTACCTAACCATCTCCCCCTTAGCTCAATGGTCACCTCTCTGTGTCTGTGAATTGATTCTCTTTGCTCAGCTATAGGTACAACCCTCTGATGGTTGGAGCACCACTATGTACAAAATGTTAATATCCTCCTATTACTTACTACTCAAAGATGTGAAACTGCTGCTAAAACTTTCTTCTAAGATACAACTTCTAACTTTCTTCTATATATCTTTATAGGCATCTCCCATTCTTGCTACTCTTATTGGCATAATAGCCACTTTCTATGACTTATGATCTTATATCTTCCTTTTTGGTCTGCTAACATTCATCTTTTATGTTCACCTACATTTGACTGGAGAAAATGTGTACTATAATGGAAGACTCCTCATTATCTATGACTATCCCCCTGTGACCCAACACTTAAGGGTAGTAGTGAATGTCTATATTGGCCTACTCTATATTGATATCTCAATGTACTATCTAGGTACCCTTGTAACTCATAAACTTAAAGTCTCTCACTGTTATAAACTACCTTGGATATACATCATATCTTAGCCCATTTTTCTTACCTAATGACTTAGCCTTAATTCACTATTTTCATCTAAGGGTCACATTTGTCATACTCGTAACCACACACTTCTTTCAAGCCAATATCTTAATTCTTACTTATGCTATGTCAAGCCTACTAGACAAAATATCCAACTAATAGTGTCACTCTTATCCTGCTGTATCCTCTTTTCATGATACTCACTTAAAGTTCAAGCTTAAGGTTTAATACTAAACGTACATCCACACTTCTCATATGTATACTAATTTTAAACTACTAGATAAAGTCAAGAAATATTAGATCACTAAATCTCATGATAAGAAATAAATCTTCATCCTATGATCCGTCTAAGTATAGTCGATCGTAACACTCTCTTTTATAAGTTAAGATAATATCCACTCATCCATTATACCTCCTTACCTAGCTAAGCTCATAATTTTATAAATCTCATATGACTCTCCTTTCAAAATTATGAGCCTAGTTTAGATCTACTACTTTATGCCCTCTGTTCTTATAATCAACATATATACTTATAATTACTAACACAATGCTACTTCAATATCAACTCCTTTCATATTTGAGTGTGCACCATCTCATACAAACTAACAACTCTTCCTCTACATTATCATAGAAGCTAGACGATACTTACTACTCTTTGAACAAAGCTTATAAGGAACTCGACTTATCACCACATGACTCTTAGCTACTAACTTCAAGAAGTTACCATTCCCACTCTTCGTGATTTCTACATCTTTCTAGCTTTAGGATCATTCTACCGTATATGGTTTACAAAGACCTTCAATCACCTTCCCTCAAGGGGAGGGGATGCTACTAAATATTTAGAGGCATAACTTAACTTTTCTCTTAAGAATGACATCTGAAGAACGATTTAGGGAACAAAGTCTGGAAATACATCTTGTCTTACTTTAGCAATATGACTAAGAGTGTATTATTTTGGATCGATAAACTTAAGCATTCTAGTTGGCTCCTCTTAAGCCTAGTGTAGTCTCTTTGCTTTCTAAATACTTTATCTGAAGCTAACTCAACAATAAAGATCTGGAATTTTCTGTTCCAACCACCTTAATTATGGGAGGTAGTCAAATGAATCTGGCAACCACACGAATATAGACAAGTTTCTTAGTAAGTAACTCTATTACATGATTTAGAATATGAAAGAAGGCAAATTTTTCTTAAATATCAATAGTCTCTCATTTATAGAAGTGGGTCCCTCACAACCATAAATAAGATCCTATAGACAGCTTCATAGACACCCTAGGAGATTTGAACTCTGTGCTCTGATACCATGTTTGTCATGCCCCGAGTCTATACCTTAGACATGATTGGCACTCGAGAAACCATTGCTGGTCCCCAAGCGAAACCTTGTCCTGACTGACTTACTCGACTGGAAACTTTAACATGCATGCAGAAGCTTTACAAGATGAACCTTTTAAAATATATATAGTAAAACTCAAGAGTCTCAATCATGCTTTATACAAAATCTGAAAACATCTCTTAATACATTAGTAATAATGCTTAAAATGCCTGAATGAAAGGGCTAGACTGACTCACTAACTCTATCCATGAAGCCTCTACTATATTGTGATAGGTGCCGCGACAAGACCCATGACTACCTGACTGTAAAATAAAATACATAAACTATACTGACTAGAGACCTCTGAAAGCAAAGTGGTCTCACTTATTACCTTTGGAAAGTTGACGTACTGAATATTTGCTGTCATGTGGATACATGAATCTGTATCATAAAATAATACAACACCAAAGGTGCCAGTACGTGGAATGTAGGGTATGTAAAATAGAAAAAATGGAAACTCAGGTAGGCAATACTTTTAAGGTAAATATAACATATCTCAACATGAAAAACATAAGTAATGAATGCAATACATGTTAAAAATATAACATATGCTGAAAGTATAATTATAAAACTAACTTGCTTTAGCTTGGGGAGTTTCTCTAACTGACAACCACCATTATGAGCTTCGTGGTGATACAATGTATTTCCCACGCTGCCAAAGCCGTCCAGTACTTTACCGGGGTAGGAGATGAAAAACTAGGGGAGTGGATCCATCCTAGAACTGGGCCATCTCAGTGGCAAATGAGAAATTGTCTTCTGGTACAATCTTATCCTACGCTGGCTACATAGTTTATGAGTTCAAGTTATGATTACTCTAACTCATATCGGTGTTTAATACTATTCCCAAAATACTTTTATAATGATCATAACTTCAAGAGTAAGACTTCTCAAAATGCCTTCTTAATCTTTCGGGGCTTAGTCCAACTTTAGATTTTCTTAAATTTTTCTCAAATGGTCTCTTTTCTTTGACTGAAAAAGGTATCATTACAGTTATCTCAAAGATATTTATGCATTACTCATCTATCTTACAAAATACAAACTTCAAATATTGCTAATACTTAGCTCAAACTATAAACTTTATAACTTTTGGTGAAATAGATTTAAGGTTCTCATAATTTCAACCATAACTGTAAATCTTGTCTCAATATTTTGAATCAGTAGTAAAATCAACAAGAGTCATGATCTTTATCAAAGAAATGTGCATGAACAATTCTTCAATGAACTTGGCTAAGTATATAGGGAACTTTGATCTCAACTTGTAACTAAAATCTAGAAATGTACATGAACAATTCTTCAATGAACTTGGCTAAGTATACAAGGAACTTTGATCTCAACTTGTAACTAAACTGTTGAACGGAAACTAGTGATTTAAGTTTCAAAATAGTAGGAGGATAAATTTTGGATAGTCTTACATACCTAAGAGATTAGTTCTTAGAAGAATTGAAGGAGATTCTTAAATTTTTGACTTGAAATCTTTAGAGTTCTTGATGAAAAATCCTAATTCTTGAAAAAGAAGAATCAAGAATTCCTTTGAATTTGTTTTTTTGAAACCCTAGGTTATGATTTAAGATTCTATTAGGGATTCGTGAATAGTTGAGGAAATTCGGGTTGAGTAGATTGAAATCTATGAAGAATAACTTACCTTGAGGATGAATCTTGAAATTGATGACTTTGTTGATGATTCTTAAGTGTTTATGTTTAAGAGTGAAGG
Source organism: Solanum virginianum (assembly GCA_000787875.1). NCBI lineage: Eukaryota > Viridiplantae > Streptophyta > Magnoliopsida > Solanales > Solanaceae > Solanum > Solanum virginianum. The sequence goes on from DF361657.1 coordinate 43,559, forward strand.
AGAGGGTTGTTGATAATAAAAATTGACATTTTGTGCGTTTTGGGACCTTAGACCCCCAAAGGTTTTAGGATAAAATTACCCTCAAAATAAAAGAAAAAAAGTCATTATTTATCCAATAAGGGTTTGCTTTCTGTCCGTGACGTGCTTAGGGCACGGACCTTCAGACAACTCTGCACTCCTTCACTAAAATGGTCATAACTTTCTGTTCCAAACTCTGATTAAAACAAAATTAGATGCATGGGAAAGCTGATTCAAATATCTTCGATTTTGTATATTATGAGTCACCTTAAATATTATATTTTAGGAGATATGGTAATTTGAAGTTGACCCTTCTATCGACTCAAGCTTCATAGACACCCTAGGAGATTTGAACTCTGTGCTCTGATACCATGTTTGTCATGCCCCGAGTCTATACCTTAGACATGATTGGCACTCGAGAAACCACTTTCGACTTGGCTTGATATAAAAGTTCCCTTATACTCTTTTATTGTCTTAGGAGGGGTTAGAGAATAACCAAAGTGTCATTCCCGAATTTAAAAATAAAATTTGATCTCGAAATACCATGTCCGCGACACGTTTGGGCGTGGACATGTGTATTTCGTGAATTTCTCATAATAAATTCTTTTTAGGAATTTTAATAAAAATCCCAAGTGTAGGTCTATACTCTAGGCGCATTGGACCCTGGGTATGCACTTATACTGTCCTAAATATAATTACAAAAAATTATTTTTCTGACTCGGTTGCTCTAAAATCAGGTCGAGACCATTTTCCTACTTCATTTTTTGTGTTGATCGCAGCATGGAGTTCCTGCTAAACTAAGGTGTCATAACAGAAGATCTGAAGAGGCCGTTCCACTCAAATATATTCTTAGCTGTTATATTGAGGTTAAACCATTGGAGCTTGGGAAGATGTGTTATGCCCACGATTTCATTCTAGGGGTATTTCGATAATTTTACGGGTGTTACAATTTCATAGTTAACTACAAAGAATGATATTGTGTAACGTTACAAAAATATAGGCATACAAATTGTATGATATTATATTTTTAACTCTTAGTAAAAGAAATACTAGAATATCTTTAAACAATTTCTTAAATATGAAATGCATTCTTCCTGTGCTTCAAAAATTTTCCATTGCTTATATTTCTTTGCACTTTCTCTGAGGATGAGTTCTTCAAATGGCATGATCTGTCAAAAGACAAGTATAAAAACTTTATGTAAGGTTATTAATAAAACTCCTAATAACTATTATCTTCTTTTTTCTTTTTTGCAAAATCAAAGATTAACTACTAAACTTTATGTAAGGTTATTAATAACACTCCTAATATTATTATTTTCTTTTTTCTTTTTCCGTAAAATCAAAGATTAACTATAATAAAATATAAAATTGATTCTATTCTCACAATCAAATAAAAAGAAAGTTGGACTTTCTAGTTCTAGACATAAAGTTATTTATTTTATATTTTGCACCTTAAGTTATTGACTTTTTGAACATTGATTCATGGGTAAAACCCCCCAACTTTTTTTAGTTTCACTTTTTATACTAATAGTATTCACCTAATATAAATAATTCAATATCATTAAAATATCATGAGATACAAATAAATTATTCATCTTAAATTTTAAATAATAAAAAAAAACATGATTTCTAAATTAATTTAGTAGTTGATTATAAGTCATATAAAACTTATTAAATTGTCTGTTTGTAAAATTTTACTTTATACTTTTCTAACTCAAACGAATGATTTGTCTTTGTATATACCTGTTAGTTTCACAACCAATAATGAAAAAGAAAAGTCGACACAATATATATTTTTTTATTAGAAGAAATATTATTACTAAATACTGATTCTTAAGTCTATTGATCGAAGTAATTTGTAAGTGAAGAAACATCTATCTTCTTGAAAAAATTATTTACTACCAAATTTATATAACTTTTCTACCTTAAACATCTATCCTCTGTCCCATTTTAAGTGGCACCCTTTTCTTTTTGGTCTGTCCAAAAAAGAACGTCACCTTACTCTAAATGGAAATAACTTACATTTAAATTTCCTTTTTTTACCCTTAATGAAATGATTCTCAGTCACACAAATATTTAAGAATGATTTTAGACCATAAGTTTTAAAAGTCTTTTTTTTCTTTCTTAAACACCGTATCGAGTCAAAGGGTGTCACATAAAATGGAATGGAGGGAGTATTTAATATTATTATTTCTATTTTTAATTTTTTATGTCATTACAATTTTTTGATTTGACCTATTTCATCTTGCATCTTTAAAAAAGTCAAGTAAGATGAATAAATTGTCTCTCAAAATAAATTAAGTTAAAAAAATTATGCCAAAAAGATTGTAACTAAATGCTTTTACAATATTTCAAAATTTTATATAATTGACTATAATAAGAACGATGGATAGAGTTATCAGAAAATAATACATTAATTTTTTTCTTTTTATTAAATTTTTTTTATTATTAAATAAGCAAAATTATAAAAGGTGGATGATTCTTATCAGAATGATGGAATGATTAATAAAACAACAATTGTTATACTTATAACTGTCACGCCCAGGAGAATACCCTAGACATAACTGGCACTCGGAGACTATTGCTAGTCCCCAAGCGAACCACCTAGTCCCATCAGACTCTTCAATCAGTAAATTAGTGGAAGACATTCAAGAATAATCTAGCTACAGTGGGCTATAATACTCATCATCTACGACTACCATACGAAACAAGATCAAAGGAGCAATCTCAGTATACAGAAAGAAAAGGGAGAAAAGAACCTCAAACATCAAAAATCATACATCTACGTCTACGAAACCTCTATAACTACTGTCTAAGAAGGTATTATGATCGGCCATGTCTACCACAATCCAAAGAAATAACTTAAAGCAACAGAAAAGGGAAAATAAAGACATTTTTCGAATGCAGGGGAGGACTTACTAAGTCTCAGTCTGAACATCTGGGTACCTTAAAGATTCGGCTGTTGAAGTCCTCCATCTACTAAATCTGCATCATAAAATGATGCAGCACCAAAGGAGCGTTAGTACATGGAATGTACTGTATGTAAAATGGGCCAATTAAATCAGTATAGGCAAGATAATATAGTATAACATCAGCTCATCCATCACTCGATCTCAACTCAGAATAAGGGACATGACTTCGTCACATCACTATCAGTCAAGACTCAGACTATCACATCAACCTCAGAGTACTATTAAAATGAAACCTATTTGGCAGTTTCTCTAACCGACAACCGCCAACTATAAGTCGATGCTGGTATAACAAAGAGATGTCATTACCACATCTGCCCAGTACCTTGCCAGGGTAAAGGACAAGTCTATCGAGGGATCCCAAAAGTCTATCAAGTTCTCTACGAGACAAAGAAAACATTAGCTTTCACTGTCCAATCCTCTCCTACGCTGGTCACGTAGTTAATGAGCACGAGTGAGACTCATACTTACCCATTTTGGTGCTAATACTTCTCCCAGGACTCGACATGCTCATAAGTCTATCAATACATCAAGAATTTCCATCACCTAGCCTCAACGGGCAAGAAACCTCAACTTATTCCATCATCTATCTACTCAAGGTGTAGGATCATCCTTTCAAGTTTAATTTCACTCTTATTTAGACTTTAAGAACTCTAATCTCATCAGTTTCAGTCATTAATACATTTATCTCAGGACCTGGACCACAACAATCAAGCACACTTGCATTATCAAGGCTCTAGACATCAACCCCTAGGTTCATTCAAACAAACTTTAGCAATTGAACATATATAGTTTGTAAAATAGTTCAAATAATCAGTTAAATAGGTAATTCAAGTCATGATGATCATCAATTTAAGATAATATATAGAAATTAAAGATAATTTTTAAGAAAATCCTCAAGAAGTGTATACAAGACCTATCAACTATCAACCTACTACATTCGTCGGGGAACATGAGAGAATAATCTCATATTCTGGGTAGCCTTTACATACCTAGAATGAAGAATTATTAACTCTTCTGCAAGAACTTAGACCCAAACTTCGAAACTCTCAACTTTTTCTTCTTCTTCTTCTCTTAGAACACCCGTTTGTAGACTTAGAAAAATAATGGGTTTTTGAACCCTTCGTGCGAAATAAACACTTAAAAAACACGTTTTGGAGGATAACTTAATCCTTTATGTCCATGCTAGTGAGGTATGTGACAATACTATATGTTTATAACTTTAATAGTTTGTGTGTAATAAATTGAATCAATATAGCTCTCAATATAGAAGAAATTCGGAGAAATGTGTCACGCCCCGGGAGGGTACCTTAGACGTAACTGGCACTTAGAGACTATTGCTAGTTTTCAAGCGAACCACTTAGTCTCATCACATTCATTCATTCATGCATTCTACTATCAGCCGAAGACATAAAGGAATAAAAGGGCATGTCATCATCTAGTCTCAAAATAATATTTTAATAAAAGAGGCTAGTAGGAAGAACTAGTTCACAATTTTACATCAACATTTGACTCTAGTCTGTTAAGCCTCTATCATTATCAAGTGGTACCAATGATAAACCCATGGCTACCTTAATCAAAATAAGACTAATAAGTGTCTAACTCAAAGGCAAGATGAAATAAATTTAATGAATCCTCTAAAGTATGGGAGGTTCATCAATCAGCTGAACATCTCAAATCCTCAATGATGCGCCTATTGACAATCTCCAAATCATGTATCTATATCATAAAATGATTCATTCTTAGAGGGAAACGTCAGTACCTGGAATATACTAGTATGTAAAATAGCTAAGTGAAACCGAAACAGGTAGAATAATATAGAAACAATAACCAATATCAAGGATAGTAACAATCAACATCTCAAATATCTATCCAAAGCAAGAATAAAGAATAGACAAGTGACCCATCAACCACTCAACTTATCAATCAAATAGACTCATCTTAGAGGGACTCATCTCAAAAGAGCTCAACTCAACTCATCTCATCTCGACTCAGATTACTCAGTTTGGGAACTTTCTGGGAGTTCCTCGGACCTACACCCATCACCTATGAGCCGGTAATGGTACAATGAAGCGATGTCGTTGCAGCATCCACCAGTACCTTACCGGGTTAGAAAGGCCTACATTTGTGGGTTTATAATAACATCAAGTCCTCTTTTGGGACTAAGAAAACATCTATTTCTCATGGCCAATCCTCTTCTACACTGGCCACGTAGTTAATGAGTGCGAGCGGGACTCAGTCTTACTCATTTTCTGTGCTCAATACTCCTCCCAGGACTCAACATGCTCATAAACATCAATATCATCCAATCATCATCAGTCATCTGATCTTAAATCAACCTCACAGGGTCTCTCACCATCTGTTAGAATCCCTTTTGTGGTGTTTTGGATCAATTACAAAATTTAGGACCAATGTTGTAATTTTTGGAAAATTCGGGACTTAAGTGAATTTTTTGAAAAAGTTTGAGAACTCAAGTGGAATTTTTAATACTTAGAAGTTAGGAATCATGTGTCCTTAATGGAACTTTCGTGTGTCCTTAATTGGGTCATGTAGAAAAAGTTTGGGGACCAAAGTATAAATTCCTAGACTTGGAGTCTTTAAGAATTAAAGCAATTTATCCCCATCCCAAGGTGTTATGATGCTATTGGACCAAGTGTTGGGGGTGGGGCCTTGTGAGATAAATAAATATACATGTTGCCTTTAGTCTTCCACAAGAAGAACAAGATAAACACTTAGAAAAAAAAAACTCAAAACTTCAAGACTCTTCTCCAGGTGCTATGGGTTGCTACAGTGACCAAGAAGAAAATTCACTTTTTTCGATCTTTCAACTATTTTGATGCTAGAAACCTAGTGAGAGCGTTGGTTGGTCAAGAAAACACTTCATATTGCAGAATTGGCGAGTTGAATTCCTTAAAGGAGTTTGTAAGGTATGCTGATTTTGATCATGTTTTAGCTAAATTTAAAGCTTGTATGTAGCTTGGAGTGTAGTGGGAGCCTTGGTTGGTCAAGAAAACACTTCGTATTGCGGAATTGGCGATTTGAATTTCTTAAAGGAGTTTGTAAGGTATGTTAATTTTGATCATGTTTTAGCTAAATTTAAAGCTTGTATGTAGCTTGGAGTGTATTAAATTGAAAGAAAACCTTGAAAGTTTGCTTGTTAAAGTAAATTGTAAGCTTGGGGAGTTGGGTTTGAAAAATTGGGGCATATATGTATACGAGGTTAAATTATTTTGAAACCATGTGTTTGTGTTTGTTTGGCATAAAAATGATCTTTGTAGGGTGAAAGAAGTGTTGGAAATT
>DF361657.1:55969-66106 GCA_000787875.1 Solanum virginianum
AAAAAATTTATGGCGAGATAGAATGGTTTATATAATATTTCATGAAAAATATTCAATTCAAGAAAATAAGTTTATGTTGATCATCAACGTATGAAAATACATATAATAATTATAAGTTCTCATGAGGGATGGTTCAAATTGGGATCCCTGTAGGAGATGTAATGTTATGTTTTAACGTTGGGAGTTTACGTTGGACGTTTGAGTGATGTATTATGGTTCTTGGAATATATAGGAGTGCTTGAATATGGTAAATATGTATATAAAGTGTATGCTGCCCTGTTTTGTATTGGTGATAAAAATAAAGTTAGTTAGTGAATTTAGCGTGGTTATGGCCTTAAAAAGGTTTATTGTTGGTTGTTGAATTATTATTGTTGTTGTTGATGAATTGGAGCCGAGATAGATTCTCGGGGTGGTCTAGTTTAAGGAAAAGTTCTGGCAAAATTTTTATAAGAATTAGGGCCATATTTGGGGTTTAAGGCTCGAAAAGGATCTTACCTAATTATGAACACTATTGTGATTTTTGTAGACGCGAGTGTTTTGTAAGCTCTAGACCAAGGATGTTCCTCCTAGGTCAAATTAGTACGGGTTTCCTCGACACCTCTTTCTTGAAATTTAACAATTCTAAAAGAATTTAAGGCAAATAATATGTTATCTTTCAAACATGAAGGTTTCACTACTCTGTTGGGAATTTAATAATGATTTTGTGCATATGACTTCTCACGACTCTATTTGTGCCTATTATGACCTCGTTCACTGGTTCCTGGGTCAGTTATTATCGTGCGTATTATACTATATATATATATTCCGAAGTAGGCTGGATACGGTGGGTCGGTTTACCCATGGTCCAGCTTTGCTTAGTTTGGAGCCATAAGGAGCTGGACTTTGAATATGTGGGCATTATGACATGTGAGTGCTGGGCCTCGTTCGCCCTGGCTCACATGAGTGCTGGGCCTCATTCACCTCGGCTCACGTGAGTGCTGGGCCTCGTTCTCCTCGGCTCACTTATCAGCATGATGTCCTCTCTGTATTATAATACGTGAGTGCTGGGCCACAGTTTGCCTCGGCTCACCTATCCTACGTTTGTGGTTTATGTTGGAGACTTTGGAGATTTGAACAGTCTGGTGTGAGACGATGGTATGGCGCGAGTTCGAAGGTCGCCATCATTCCTGTATGCTATGCATTAATTTGAGATTTTGAATAAAGAAACATTTTCTAATATTTACTTATGTGTTTGACTACTATACCTCCATTGGTCTATCACTCTCGTTATATTTTGTACCTTCTGCTTTACATATTCGATACGTATTGACCCCCGTTCTTCGGGGGTTCGGAGGCTGCGTTTCATGCCCGGAGATACAGATGCATAGAGTAGCGGGCCACCGGCTTAGGATCCCTGTCTGCCTTCTTTGACCCCCGTTCTTCGGGGGTTGCGTTTCATGCCCGCAGGTACAGACGCTCAGAGTAGCGGGCCACCAGCTTAGGATCCCTGTCTACCTTTTGAAAAGCTCCTTTGCTTCGGAGCAGCTGTTTTGTATATATGCTAACCTCTTTATTTTGTATTATGTCCATTTGAGGGTACGACGGGGCCCTGTCCTGTCTTTTGATTCTGTTGGTCTGGATAGAGGTCTGTCGACGCCTGTGCGTATGGGATTTGTCAGTTTGTATGTCTATGTATGTATCTTGTGTATGTTGGGCGGTTTAACTGCAGCGGTGACCTTGTCGTCCTGCATGTATATATATATGTATGGTATGCTGGTTTTGTCTGTATGCAGGGTTTGGGTTTGTCCGTAAAATAAAGAAAACTCTGCCAAAATTTCTGTAAAAAAATAATACTTTAGTTATATTTTGGTTTGGTAGTTGGATTCAGGGTCCCTAACCGGGCACTAGTCACGGCCCACGGGGTTGGGTCATGACACCATCTCAATAGCCCACTTCTCAATTAATAGCTCAGGGCTTAGAACAATCATTAGGGACAATAGAATAGACAAATCGTTAGAGTTTATTTATGGTGACTCAAGGGACTATCAAGTTCTATCAATCTATCATCATTCTCACACTCACAATTATAATCTCTATCAATATTCTCAATCAAGGATCTAGACTCAATTCCTATCTTCATTCATGCAATCTTTATAAAATAATAGAACCTCATACTAACATCAAGATTCCCATCATCATACTCACATGAAGGTTCTAGACTCCATCCCTAGGTTCGTTCACACATGCTTTCAAAAGTTAACATTTAAGGGTTTATGCAATATCTCATGAAAATATTCAATTCAAGAAAATAAGTTTACGATGATCATCAACGTATGAAAATACATATAATAAATATAAGTTCGCAAGAAAATAATCAAGAAATCATGTAAGTAGACTCAAGAACTTTCAACTCACTTCTAAGACCATCTATGGGACACATGAGAGAACAATCTCATTCTTTTAGTTTAGCCTTACATACCTGGGATGAAGACAATACGAATCCTTGCAAGAATTTGACTCAAGTCTTCATGATCTCAAGCTTCTCTTCTCTTGGTCTCTCTCAAAATTCTCACCTTTCGAGACTGAAAAATGTGTTTAGAAACCCTTATTTCATAGAAAAATGATCTTATAATCATTTATAGGACTTGGGAGGGGTTGGGAATTTACCAAAATACCTTTCCCAAAATAAAGAATAAAAATTTCATCCCGTAACACTATGTCCGCGTCGCGCCAGGGGCATGGACATGTGTTATTTTGGTGAATTTTCTCAAAACATGTTGAAAAACTGATTTACAGGAAAAATACACATAAAACGTGTTTGTCAAGTGCCTTCTATGTATAAATTTTCGTAAATCGCTTTTCGACCAATTTTTCAATCCCGTAGAATTTTTTTTTAAAAAAAGAGAATTGTTGGTCTGCATCCCAGGCGTGTCGCGCCCTGGGCACACACCTTCACTATCTTAGGAAAAAATTGCAAAAATTATTTTCCGACCCGATTTCTCTAAAATTGGGTCGAGATCATTTTTCCACTCAATTTTTTGCGCTGATCGCAAATCCGACCTCGAATTTTTTATCAGAGCTTGGGAAGGCGCATTATGTATATGATTGCATTCTAGGGCATTTCGGTAAGCTCGTAGGGTGTTACAAAATGATAACTCCGCTAAGTAAATTAAATTTGTGTTAGCGGATGATATAAATTGTTGTGGTCATTTCTCAAGTGAATCTTGTGGCTAATATGTGGGAGTGAAAAATTGGGTGTTAGCCTTTGATATTGTTGAACACATTTTGTGAACTAAAATTTTTGTGTTAGTTCTACACCCAAATGTGTGAAGAAGAAACGTTTATATATATTGATGATTCTAGAATTACTCAAGTTCTTATAATGAAAATATTTTCTTAAATTTTCACATCTATTGGCATTATCTTAGTTGATACATGATACAGATATTAGTGCAAGTTAATTCTTGTGAAATTTGTGAGAAACGACTGAACAAAATATTTTATTTGAGTTTAATAGTGAGTTAACAAATGTTGTTATTGTTGATGAGTATTTTAAGCATGATTTATTTGTGGCTAATATTTTTCAAGATGAAAATGATAGTGTTTATATTTACTTAATTGATTGAGATAATTTTTGGCATGTTAGGTTTATAATCTATTTATCTTAATAAAATGAATTTCAAACCTTGAAAACTTATATATTCATATTTATTATTTAATATTTTATTAATGTGCTTTTGGTATATTTTTTCTGTTGGAATTTCTTTCTAAGATCAACGTATGAAAAATGTTGTTTATTTGATTTTATGAAAAATATTTCTAATTATTGAGATTATAAGAGATAATATTGTCACTTAAACTGTCTTAATTGTGATTTTTATTAAAGTTCATATTACTATGGCTATGCGAAGATCATTTGGTGGTTAATGAAAATTAGTTACCAAAAAAATAATCTTGATTGTGGTCTTTATTATAATGTACAAGTTACATCTTTTGAAAAGATTAGAGGTTACAAATGTTATGTGTCACATTTATAGATGATATCTCTAGATATGTAATGGTGCATTTATTGATAAATTAAATTGCAATATATTTTTAAATATAAATTTATATGTTACATATTAATTTGAAAAGCTTTATAAATTGTGAAATAGCTATTCTTCCATGTTAAAATATTTGAAAGTGTAGGGATTTTTTCAAATGTAGGGGTGTCTTATGGTTGTTATACATGATCCTTACAAAAGAAAAATATGATCTAAATTTTTTATTGTATGCTAATTTAATGTTACTACATATTTGTGGTAATCTATTGTGATGTGATTGAATTTAATATTATAATAATTTGAGTTTATTGAAAATACTATTTCTTTTACGGAGTGATTATATTATCATATTAGTGTTGTTCAAAATGATTTTGAAAATGATAATTTCAAAGAGAGAAAAATGGTGACAAGTTTTACACCTTGTTGAAAATAGTATTATGTATATTTTGAAAAGAAGTCATTGATGATACATGAGAGGTGCCATAAGTAAAGTACCTAATAAATTGAATATTTGATTGTATTAGAGGGGTACAATATATAATAGTACCTGAATTTAAAACTCCATATGTGGTTGCCAAGCAATAATAAAATTCTTGTGAAAAATAATTTTTGCAACGACAAAAGATAAATACATATGTTTGGGACATAGTGTAATAAAGCAGCTACTATGCGATTAAAGTAATTATAAGTTAGCTATAGACTTTACATGATCCATGGCTAAGGATTTTGTCACACCCTGGGAGGGTACCCTAGACGTAACTGGCACTCGGAGACATTGCTAGCCCCCAAGCGAATCACCTAGTCTCATTGTATTCATTTGGTCAAAGACTTCATTAGTCAGTTCGAGAAGATTAACAATGATTGTAACCCAACCTATGTGATTTAAAATTCCATGAATTAGGTTCATATGGGTAATAACAAGTCAGTAGTTGATCAAGTAATCACTATACAATTACGTCCCTCCTACGATGTGTGAATATAGTGTAAAAATCTGCAAGGCAAAATGACAAAAATGAGGGTTGAGTAAAACTCTTAATCCAAATCATATCCTTTATAGGTGGTGTATTGCTCTGCAGAACACACTTGATGATTGAACCTATATGAGCGTGAAGTGGTGCCACTTTCATGAAATTGTGATAGATTTCTAGAGTATTTATGAATACCAGGACACATGCATGGTCTCTTAGAACAAAATCACAAAAACAACAAAGATTGTGCGAGTTGAGTGTAATGTGATGGAAATAAGACACTGGACTTACAAAAGAATTCTTAGTTTATAGAAGTTCTTAACTTCACCAATTGTTCTGTAAGTTTAATCTTGGTTTATCTAGATCTGGTTAATAGTTTATGGACAGTAGATTCGATGTTATATACTCATATGTGAAAACCCAGCAAAACCATCTTATTTTATTCTATTTCTTAAATATTATTTTTGAGATATGTAGGGGATTGTTGGAAAAATAATTATAGTATCTCAAAAATATATCTTCATCTAATATTATTTTTCATTGTTTTATTATTTTATTAATTAGTCTTGAATGATGATTAATTGGAGAATATTAACGTCCTTTGGATGTTATTTTGACCATATAAATATGTCATTATATTCTCTCTTAATTGCAGCTATTTATTCTTGAAGGTGAGATCTTTTTATTTAAATAGTGATTATCTTCTTAAGAAGAGGGAGTGAGAAAATATATTATATGACCAATTCTACCTCCTATAGTAGTATTATTTAGAGTGCTAGGTTTTATAATTTAATCTATCTTAGATTCTGGCTCCTAATTTTGTACTAGAAGAGCTTGTTAATTGAATCCTGGGGGATACACTCATACCGAGTGAAATATCCTTAAGGACAATGTCTTTTGACTAGGGGTGAACAAAACCAAATTGAAAATCAAATCAAATCACAAACCAAGTCAACCCGAGAAAAAACCCGACTAGTGGTTTGATTTGACTTGGTTTGGTATTGAAAAAAACCCCGACTATATTTGGATTGATTTGATTTTAACTTTAAAAAACCAACCCAAGACCAAACCAACCCAACATCATTATATATATATATATATATATATATATATATATATATATATATATATATATATATATATATATATCCTTTTAACATATTATTTTAAATTTAACTTAGAATTTCTAATTATCTAATAAAGAATATAGTCCATAGATATTAGTAGGGATAATCATCTTTTTGAGATTCTTTTGTAAAATATTTACTATTTTTGAATATATATATATTTTTTTATTATCTAGGTATATCATATTTAGAAAATATTTATCATTTATAGCAATTGTATTATGTGTTAAAAGTGAATTATATATATATATATATATATGTGTGTGTGTGTGTGTGTGTGTGTGTGTATATATTTTAAATGTATTATGTTTATTTGGGTAAAAACAAATTGCATTATGTGTTAAAAATGAATTATGCATGTAATATAGATGTATTATGTTATGTATAAAAATGAATTTGCATGCAATATAGATATATTGTAAGTGTTTAAATATATTAGACTTATTTTTGATAAAAAATCTAAATTATATATTTAAAGCGAATCATACATTTATTAAGATTAGTTTATATAGCTCTAAAAAGTAATTAATTTTTAAATATGGTATATATAGGCAAATTTTCCACATTAGTAACTCTAAAAGCTCTAATAAAAAATCAAATCAATTCTAATACTAGCCAAAAAAAAATTAATCCAGCACTAAGAATGACATTAATAATAAATATTTGTTCTTTAGTTTTACATTGTAATCAAAATACATAACCTAATTTTAATTTTTCTTTAATGTTTACTCATGTAAAAAAATAAGTATTTATTACACTTTTTTAGCATGACACTACAAGAAAATGAACTTATAGCTATAAAACATATTGTAGTAGCTAAATAAGAAATTTTCCGTGGCTAGATGCTTTAGCTACAATATTTTGTTTCATAGCTTTCGTAGCAAGATGTAGTGTGGCTAATAGTTAGCTATAGACTTTACATGATCCATGGCTAAGGATTTTGTCACACCCTGGGAGGGTACCCTAGACGTAACTGGCACTCGGAGACATTGCTAGCCCCCAAGCGAATCACCTAGTCTCATTGTATTCATTTGGTCAACTCATATACGGAAGATATAAAAATAAATAATAGGCTATCAGTGGCTACAAGACTATCACAATCACTATCATATAGAGTTCGATGAGAAACAACTCAATAGAAATAAGGAGTGGGGAAAATCAATCCCAACATCAACTATCAACTGTCTATATCTATGAAGCCTCTATAGTTATCCTCTAAGAAGGTACCATGACAGCCCATGGCTACCACGTTCTAATGAAATAGATCAAAATAGATGAAAGATAAATACGTCCTCCAAAAGCAAAGGAGGACTCACCAAGTCCATATCTAGAAATTCATAAACCTCAACGATTAGGTCACCAAGTCCCTATCTGAAAATCCACGAACCTCAATGATTAGGCTGCTGAAGTCCTCTGTCTACAGAATCTGCATCATAAAATGATGCAGTATCAAAAAAGCATTAGTACGTGGAATGTACTATATGTAAAATGGGCTAAAATAAACATCATGCATTAACAATAGCTCATCAATCACTCATCCTTAACTCAGAGTAAGAAATAGCTTTTTGTCACATCACTACCCATCAAGACATCACACTATCACATCAACTTCAGAGTACTATCACCATGAAACCTATCTGGGAGTTTCTATAGCCGACAACCACCACCTATGAGTCAGTGATGATACAACGAAGAGTTGTTTCCACATCTATCTAGTACCTTTCCGAGGTACAGGATGAGTCTATTAGCGATCCCAAAAGAAATCTGTCAAGCCTTCTACGAGGCAAAGGAAACATTCACTTTCACGGTTCAATCCTCTCCTACGCTGGCCATGTAGTTAATAAGTGTGAGTGAGACTCATTCTTACCCATTTCGATGCTAATACTCCTCTCAGGACTCAATATGCTCATAAGTCTTTTAATACATCAAGGATCTCTATCACTCAACCCCTACGAGTAAGAACACTCACCTCATCTCATCATCTATCAACTCAAAGAGTAGGATTATTCCTTCAAGCTAAGGTTCAACTCCATGTAAACTCTAAGAACCCTATTTCCATCTATTTAAGTCATCAATACTCTCACCTCAAGGCTCAGACTCCAACAATTAGCATATTCAGACAATCAAGGCTCTAGATATTACCCCTAAGTTCATTCTCGAAGTCTTTAACAGAGAATTCATGCAGGGTAAATACATACATAATCAGATAATAATGCATGTAAACAGTATATTTAAGGCATAATGATCATCAATTTATGATAATTTATATAACTTAAAGATAAATTTCAAGAATTACAATTCAAGACTTTTCAGTCATTAACTATCATCCTATTACATGTACGGGGCAAATGGAAGAACAATTCCATGTTCTGGGTAGCCTTTACATACCTAGAATAAGGAATTACCAACATTTCCTTAAGAACTTGAACCTAGACTTGAAACCCTCAACTCTTTCTCCTTCTCCTCTCTCAAAAAGTACGTTTGAACTTTAGAAAAATGATGGGTTTTGAACCCTAAATTGATATTATACATTTTAGGACTTAGGAATAGGTTGGGAATGACCAAAATACCCTTCCCAAAATTTAAAAGAAAAAGTTTAAAATATGTACACTGGTCGCAATGCGCCAGGGGCGCGGACCAGTGTATTTTTGCTATTTTTCGAAACTTTTAATTCCCATCAAAAATAAAAAGAAAAACCTAAGTGTAAGTCCACGCCCCCTCTAAGTCGCACCAGGGGTACAAATCAACACTGAGTTTGCAACAATTGACGAAAATTATTTTTCGCTCTGGTTGCTCTTAAATCGGGACGAGACTATTTTCTGACTCAATTTTTTACACTGACCGCAAATTCGATCTTGAATTTTCCATCAGAGCTTTGGAAGACGCATTATGCGCATGATTATATTTTAGAAGTATTTCGATAATTTCATGGGATGTTACATCATCTCCCCCTTGGGATCATTCATCCTCGAATGAGAAGTAAAAGAAGAATGAAAGCATGAATGGTTTTAAAACTTATCTTATTCCTCACTCGGGAACACTTGAACTCTCAACTATCCATCACCTATCTATCTTTGTCTTAGACACAGGAATAGAATAATATTAATGCATCAACTTAATGAAAAGAGACATTAATAATGTTAAGGTTAAGGACATTTACCTTTGACATTATCATTTGGCACGAATAGGTGTGGTTATTTGAGTTTTATCGCTTCCTCAGCTTCCCATATGGCTTCCTCAATGAATTGGTTCCTCCGTAGGACTTTAACAGAGGCTATCTCTTTATTCCTCAGCTTACGAACTTGTTGGTCCAGGATCTGGACTGGAATTTCACCGTATGATAAGCTATCCTTCACACCCGTACTCAGCACAGCAATCAGCTTACGAACTTGTTGGTCCAGGATCTAGATTGGAATTTCTTCATAAGATAAACTATCCTTCACTCCCATACTTTCAGTGGAATTGCTAAGGCAGATCTCCCAAACACTTTCTTTAACATTGACACATGGAAAACCAGGTGAACTCTATCTAGCTCGGAAGGCAAGTCTAGCTTATAACCAACTTTCCCAATCCTTCTTAAAATCTGGTATGGTCCGATATAATATGGACTAAACTTTCCCTTTTTACCAAACCTCATGACACCCTTCATGGGTGACATCTTTAAGTACACCCAATCATCCACCTCAAACTCCAAGTCTTTTCTCCTCACATTCTTGTAAGACTTTTGATGACTCTGTCCTGTCGTCAACCTCTCTGATGACTTTCACCTTCTCCATAGAATGGTGGATAAGATATGGTCCAATCAATTTAGCTTCACAAACCTTAAACCAGCCAATTGGTGATCTACACCTCCTTCCGTATAATGCCTCATAAGGGGCCATCTTAATTCTGGTGTGATAGCTATTATTGTATGCAAACTCAATCAATAGTAGATAGTTATCCCAATTACCTTTGAAGTCAATGACGCACACACTCAACATATCCTCCGAGGTCTGAATAGTGCGCTCTGCCTATCCATCT
>DF361656.1:16391-76906 GCA_000787875.1 Solanum virginianum
AACAATTTGGGTTCCAACAAGCTTAGTTCTTCACCAACTCGAAATTTCACAAAATAAGCTACATTCACAATTAATCAACCACCTTTTCCTAAACATTTAGTCATAATACCATCTTCTAATACTATAGAAACCATCAATTTAACTCAAAAGATGAGAAATCACAACTTACCTCAAAGCCCTATTCAAGACCTCAAATCTTCACCGACGAGTTTCTACGAGTTTTCTAGACCAATCAAACCTTCTACGAGTTTCTACGGGTTTTCTCGACCAATCAAACCTTCTACGGGTCTTGGGGTATCCCGTATACCATGCTCTAAGCCTTAGAATAGAAGAACGAAGCAAAAACACAAAATTTTTTTGAAAAGTTACTGTTCACGGCACCACCCAAATTGCGCCCCCTAAAATTCCCTTCTATATCCCAATTTTTAGCAATCCACATATTCCTCAATCCACTTACCCTGAGTTTGATCATTATCAGGAGAAGGAGAAAGAATGGAAGGCCAAAGAGGAAATGGCCAAATTGGATATAAGGAAAGAAATTGCAAAAGATAAAATAGTTTCGACATACACCCAATGTTGCTGGGTTGAGTTACGAGGATTTATGCATTCACCCGGATCTGAACCTCCCAGAAAGGTTCAAAATACCAAAGTTTGACACCTTTGATGGAAATGGAAATCTTTTGGCCCATCTGAGGGCGTATTGTGATCAACTGGTGGGCGTAGGAAAAAATGAAGCATTGTTAATATGACTCTTCATCAGGAGTTTAAGCGGAGAGGCCCTGGAATGGTTTACTTCTCAAGAAATAAATCAATGGGCCAATTGGAGTGCCATGGCAAATTACTTCATTGAAAATTTTGCTTACAATGTCAAAATCGTGCCAGATCATTACTCATTGGAGAGAATTAAGTAAAAGTCAACTGAAAGTTACCGAGAATACGCCTATAGATGGAGGAAGAATGCTACCAGAGTGCGTCCCCCTATGTCTGAAAAGGAAATTATCGAGGTGTTTGTACGCTCTCAAGAGCCGAGAGGAAGAATGCTGCCAGAGTGCGTCCCCTATGTATAAAAAGGAAATTATCGAGGTGTTTGTACATTCTCAAGAGTTGAAATTTTATGAAAGGATGATGTTGCTCATTGGAGCAAAATTTGCAGATATAGTTAAGATCGGCGAGAATATCAAGGATGGGCTCAAAACGGGCAAGATCACCCGTATCTCGAATTCGTCCGGGACTCCCGGGATATTGACAAAGAGGAAAGAAGATGTGTTAGCCGTCTCTGGTGTACAAGACAAGAGGAGAACCCCTAGTAGCCACCCCAGAAAGCCCACACCCCCTCGAGTCCATTTTCAACCTACCCCACAATACCACCCTTCTCCCTATTGTCAATCCGCACAATATCCAAATATCATCCCAAACTACTAGCCTCCATCGCTAATTTGCTCATATGTCCAGCCGACTTATCAGAATCCTTCCACCAGCTACCCAGCCCAGCAGTCAAATTACCAAACACCAAGATTTTCGACTCCGGCACGACCCCATCAAAACCAACCTAATTACCATCAAAAGCCACCTACACAAAATAACTGTAACCCTCATCACCCGAACACAGATAAGAAAACCCCTAGGGTGTTCACTCCACTTGCTGAAAGCCAGACAAAGCTATTCGAAAGATTATCAGCTGTAGGATTGATTCAGCCTGCCTCTCTGAGAACCATGGATGCTAATTCTTATTTCTTCAGAGGTGATCAGACTTGCGCTTACCACTCTAACAGCATTGGACATGATACTGAAGATTGTATAAGTCTGAAGAACAAAATCCAGGAATTAATTGATTGCGACATAGTGGTTCTTCGGACTGTCACCCCTAATGTCAATGAGAATCCTTTGCCTGATCATGAGGGAAACATAACTGGCATGATTGAGAGAGAAGAAGATTGCCATACAGCTGAGAGTGGCATCTTTAAGTATCATTAGGGATCAGATACCGATAATGACTAGACATTGGAGCCATTACTATTTTGTTAGGACGTGTTTGGATTTAGCACAAATATCACCCATCACCATTTGACGATCAACTCATATGCTGTCAAGAGATGCTACGACTGAGAGACTCAGAGTGTTCTTTTCCTGTAATTGCATAATTTTCTTGTAATCATTTCTTTTATAATGAACTACGTTTGACTTGAAATCTCAAGAATAAGATACGTAGGCGGCCTATGTCGGCCTTGGTCATCCCATTATGCCCATTATTATTATTATTCTTTGAACTACGTCTGACCTGAATTCTCAAGAATGAGATACGTAGGCAGTCTATGTCGGCCTTGGTCATTTCCTTATTTTTAAAATTTTTTCCACTCTTTTCTACCCCCGAGAGGGGGAACTACGTTTGACCTGATTCCTGCTCCAACGGGATACGTAGGCGCCACAATGGCTCAGTCATACTTCCAGAAAGGAAACTAGGATAGAATTTTTGAGAGGAAGTCGAGATAAGTAGGTGCCACAATGGCTCAGTCATACTCCCAAAAAAGAAATAGCGATAGAATTTTTTAGAGGAACTCAAAAATTCTGAACAAGAAATCTATCTTCAACCAATCGAAGTTCAGAACCTGACGAAACTTTAACTGGGACAGAATTTTTGAGAAAGATCTCAAAAATTCTCAAGGTGCTTCTTACAAGCTGTTAAGCCCTAACAACATCTAAACTGGGACAAAAATTTTGAGGTTGCTCTCAAAATTTCTCTACAAATATGAAAGCCGGCTTAAGGATTCTCAACCTGATCAGAAATTCAAAGACAACTGAGAAGTGAGGGACAAAATATTTCATTAAAGAACAACACAAAGAGCAGACAATCGAAGAATCAACACAGATCAATTCACTTTAAAACTAAGCATTTTTCTTTGGATGCAGGAACTAAAGTCGCAAGCCATCTTTGGACCCATAGTGTGATAAGACGAGGAGCAAATAATTGAAGAATCAACATAGATCAGTTCACTTTGAAACTCAGCACTTTCTTTAGATGCAGGAACTAAACTTGCAAGGCATCTTTGGACCCACAGGGGCCTTATAAGACAATTTGGCGCAATGGCTAAGATTGACTTTCTTTGGATGCAGGAATTAAACTTGCAGGGTATCTTTGGACCCACAGGGGCCCTATAAGACAATTTGACGCAAGGGCTAAGATTGAATATTTCATCCAAACCGATACAAGCTGGATAACTCTAGATGACTTCTATATTTACTCATTACTCTTTTCACTTTCAGAATTCTCTTCCTATCAGTCTGTTATGAGTTATAACATATTTTTCTTAATGAAGGAGATAAGATAACTTGACACAACGGCCAAGATCATCACACTCCACCCAGGGAGATCTTTGCAGGCCTTATCAACAATACAATAACCGAGGCATAAATGGTTCTGCCTCACTCAAATCCTCAACAACCCATCTTGCCATGCATCACGAAAAGAGGAGATAAGATAACTTGGCACAATAGCCAAGATCACCACACTCCACCCAGGGAGATCTTTGCAGGCCTTATCAACAATATAATAACTGAGGCGTAAATGGTTCTGCCTCACTCAACTTCCCAGCAACCTATCTTGCCATGCATCATGGAAAGAGGAGATAAGATAACTTGGCACAATGGCCAAGATCACCACACTCCACCTAGGGAGACCTTTGCAGGCCTTATCAACAATACAATAACCAAGGCATAAATGGTTCTGCCTCACTCAAATCCCCAGCAACCCATCTTGCCATGCATCATGGAAAGAGGTTATTTTATTTTTACAGTTGCGCCAGAAGACTATTTTATTTCCTGTTAACGATCCAGGGCACTGCATTTTTTTTACTGTTGCTGATCCAGGGCACTGTATTTTTATTTACTCTCACCGATCCAGGACATTGCATATTTTATTGCTGATCCAGGGCACTGCATATTTCATTGCCGATCCAGGGCACCGCATTGTCGATCCAGGGCACCGCATTTCATTGCCGATCTAAGGCATTGCATATTTCATTGCCAATCTAGGGCTATTATATATTTCATTGCCAATCCAGGGCTATTATATATTCATTGCCTCCAGAAGACTACTTTATTTCCAGTTGTCGAGCCAGGACCATTATATATTCATTGCCTTCAGAAGACTATTTTATTTCCAGTTGCCGAGCCAGGACCATTATATATTCATTGCCTCTAGAAGACTATTTTATTTCCAGTTGCCGATCCAGGGCCATTATATATTCATTGCCACCAGAAGACTATTTTCAGTTGCCGATTCAGAGCCATTATATATTCGTTGCCGCCAGAAGATTATTTTTAATTGCCAATCTAGAGCCATTATTTATTCATTGCCGCCATTTGCGCCCAAAGCACTATTTTATCTTTGCCAGATTGCTCCCAGAGAACTGTACCAAATGCCAGTTGCACCCAGAGCACCATTTTATTCACCAGCTGCACTTGGAGTGCCATTTTATTAGTAGTCTCCCCGAGCGGGTCATTTTATTTTCCAACTGTGCCCACAATACTATATTGATTCATTATCTATCACACCGGAAAGAAGAATGCATATCGAATATGGTAAGAGATATCGTCTCTAATTGAAATTATGATTTTACTAACACTTAGTTTAGTTATATTGAGAGCATTCGAAAGGATAAATTCTCAAAACAAACCATAGTATGGACATTATCAAGTAGGATGCAGCACAACGTTGTTTGAGTCATCCAAACAAATATGAATTCCTAGTCTCATATACACCTCTAAACCTTTCCACCTCAACAACTCCACCTATACTAGAGTTGTTTTTATAGCTACAGACTCAAATTAAACACACAGACAAAAATAAAACACATCTGAAAGTAAATGACTGAATAAATAAAGTTGGCAAAATGTCATTAAGAAGTTCAACTTCTTTATGATCCATACAGAATTTCTCATTGATATGGACATGAAAGCCTTTTCAAAGATGATCCAGCTTAATCTGAAGATTATTCCTAATCCTTAGATCCTTTGATGGGCACAATGGTTCTCTCCTTACAAATTCGAGGTGAAGCACCTTAAAGGAAAGGAAAACATAATGGCAAACTTCCTATCCTGACCAGAGATATTTTCAAAGAGGTTAACGGCTTGGTCGGACGAAACTCAGAAAACACCAACAATAAATCATACGAACATAAGGCTGAAATCTCATAAATGGAATCATAATGTTATAGTACCTACGAGAAAGAATAGGTATTTCACTTGATCACAAAGAAAAGGCCTTGAGAACAAATAGCTGAGCAGGAAGAAACACGGTATCGATTGTTGGATGGAAGAAGGATACTCGCGCCCGCTAGTAGCACCTTCAACCTTTTCATAGTCTTATGTTATCCAATGACATGAGCAAGTTTCTCCATACCAAAATTACCACCTCTACCAAAAATTACCACTTACCCAAGTTACCCGCCAAAATTTCCTTAGCTTCTTCATCAAGTTTACCCCAAAGCTTCCTCACTAAGCTTATCCAAACTTTGTCCCCAAGTCAGTCATCATCCTTTTCTACCAAGTTTATCCAAACTTTGTCCCCAATTCAGCCATAATCCTTTGCCACTAAGAAACCCACAAACCTTGTCCATAAGCCAGTCGCAATTCTTCATCACCAAGCATCCATACCACCAGCTCTGTTCATCCAAAAACTGATGACTTAGTAGGTTACATAATATCAACTAGGCACTACTACAATAGTTAATGTTTGGCCTTACGCCACTAGTTGTGTATATAATAGCATCTAGAAATAGAACAAGCGAGGTATATCGATATGGCTAGAAAGATACTTGAGGAGGGCTAAGTTAAAAAGGCATCATACACCAGGGAGAGCCACTCAAAACCCACGCGGAAAGCTTGGAAATGTCAAAAAAACCATTGTGCGGTTTATTGCTTAGTTGGTAAGATCGTTATTGTGCTTAGAAACCCAATGGACTTGGGATAGCATGCTGCTTAATATGGACGTGAACACTGAAAATGTCATGGTAGTGGTGCCTCAGGTGATCTTGCATAACATATGGTCCTACATTGCCTGTAACCTATCTGAGCCACCGAGGTCCCAATCCCGTCGGTTCTATCCATGATGCTCGCCTAGCCCCCGCTCTGGCTCCTGGATACCCTATATGATATCAGAGCCAACCCCTTCTTTGTTGCCCTGGAGGGAGGAATGAGGTCTTCATAAGGTCTATCTCTCGTGTTATACTGCTAACTTTAGTTATTCAATCATTTACTTTCAGTTGTATGTTTACTTTAGTCTGTGTGTTTAGTTTGAGTCCATAGTCATAACAAACTCTCCATACTCTTTTATTCCAATTCATGTGTTTATATTTTGAGTCTTTAGCCATAAATCTTTGTATAGTCTTTACATAAATAGTTTTGAGTCTTTTCCTTAGAGCATTTATTGAGTCTTTGTCCATAAATCCTTAGAACAAATACGTATGTGTCTCTTTAAAGTCCAAAAGATCTAGAAATATGTCTATTTCAGAGTCTTTACCATCTTTATGAAGTTCTTGTAAATCTATGTCTTTACCTTCAGAGTCGAGTCTTTGTAAGTCCTTTGCCAAGTTAGAGATGACTCCTACCTGGAGCAAAACTCTCCCTTGTGAATACGACTATCTCTATGAAGTAAATGTGTTACCCTCAAAAAAGAAAATATCCTCAACATATCTACCTCAATTGAACCCATACTCTGTCTTTGCCAAAAAAGACCTGTAATCCTTGGTTACAAATATGCTCCCTAGTCCAACCTAAACCCACAGGAGTGAAAGCATATGGTGCTGCCTAAAAACTTGACCAGCACCCTATTCTTGCGACCCAAGAAGAATAGTTTATCACACTGCAGATGTCAGAGGAATTTCCACGCTAGTGGAAAAGATTGGGGTTCACCTATATCCATTTTGGTGCCGTCAGAGTTGCATTGACGTATCATGGAAGAAAAGGCCAGCCTGTAGTGGCGTGCCTTTCCCTCTTAGATACCCAATACAATGAGTACCAATATACGAATTTTGGCACCTATGAGATCACCCTCAACGCCAAGATTGTGTTTGTCACGATCTATCCTAACTTCAACATGTCCCTGCATAATTTGTACCTCATGGAGGCATTGAAGATCTAGGTCCAGATACTCGAAGCTCCACAAACTAGAGTACCTATCCAGGCAACTACACTACCAGCTAGCTTGGCGAGTTCAGAACCATGTCATGGACCTATCACTCCCGGTCGCTAAGATTCTCTCTTCCTCAACATAGATGCCACCAACTGAATAAGTCAGTGTGTCCAGATCCCTAAACAGATTAGTAGGGAGGAGCTCGTCAACATTCTCCCTACCTCATGGGTCACAAATTATGAGAAGTTAAGAAATCCCCCTCAACCTCTCCAATCCACTGAGCCTACTTTCATTAGAAAATCCAATGAAATAGTCACCATAACCTTTGACCACTCTCACCTCAAAAAGCTCCACAAACTGCCTCCTCCATAAGTATATACCAACCCTTGTATGATAACCCAAAACCTGCAGATCCGAAGCATATCCTAGACCCAATACAAATCTTAAAAAGCTTAAGACAAGTCCTCAGTCTACAGTCTAGAGTCTGAGAGAAATATCCTTAGAAAATTCTCTCAAAGTTACTACACTTTTGTAAATACACTTTCTATCTGAATAATATAGTTGTTGGCTAAACTTTCTCTTGTTCTTCTCTCTTCGGGGGGAAAGGTTGTTCAGTTCAATAGTTTAAGAGCAGCAGGAAGGGGTCTAAGGTGACACATTGACGAGCTCTGCTCATCAGAAACTGATGACTCGTAGGTTACACAATTTCAACTATGCACCACTACAATAGTTAATGTTTGCCATTATGCTACTAGTTGTGTGTACAATAATATAAATAATAGAGGTGCAGGCTCATTTGTGGTGGTAGGATTTGATGGAGATGATGACTTTTGTAGGTTTCTGGGTTCATTTGTGATAGTGAAAGGAGGTTCGTTCCAATAATCCTCATCCCTCGTTATCTCATCATCTTGGCACTCTTGGCAGTCACAGTCGATGTCCTATGGTATATGGTCGATAAAGGGACAGCATGACCAGTGGACACATTGACCATCCATATCAAACTACTCAATCCAATTGTCGAACTGATAGGTACCAAACTTAGATACCAGCTTTGGATCCGGGTGATCAAGTTGCGGTTCATAGTATAACCTTCTTGATATAGCTCCTAATGTGTGGTGGTGTGTAGCTCTTTTGTTCATGAGACCATATATAGTATATACGATTGCCTAAATTCTTTTGGGTTCTTGCAAGAATCCTTCCTCCTTTGTGATGACCTATGATCTACTTTAGCTTTCTTTTGGCCAGCAAGCACATCCTTTCTTTCCTAGACAAGTTTTTCCATGTTGAAGTCATTTCCATTTCTTGTGTCTTGATTGACTGGGGCAGATAGCTTTGGTTATGAATGGAAAATGGAGAATGTACTGTCAGGATTGAATGAGGAGTATGTCGGGTCTAGCTGAACTGAGGTACTTGAAGAGGTTGAGGTGATCTCCTCTTCTGGCTCAAATCTGTATCTTAGCTGCAGAATCTTATCACTGATGGAGTCCATTTCCTTTTGTTGCTACTTAAAGAACTGGAAGAGGGTCTCTCCTTTTGGACACTTTTCAAGCGGGATGATGTGTAATCTTTGTTACAGTACTTTGATAAAATGAGTGTTTTGGGCAGACATGTCTACCATCCTGACCTTGCTCCTGGCTTAGTGTTAGCCTGAGCAATACTATGGCTAAAGTGGTAGTCTTACAGTAGCATCTGATTAGTTATGGTCAAATCTGCTGACTGCCTGAGAAGTTTGTCCTCCATGTGGAGTTTTGTCGTGGTTTCTCCTGGGTGATGGATAACTATTTATGGCATATCTGTAGCTTGGCTTAGGTTATCCTTTTCAATCGATTTGTGTAAGGAGAGGTTACTTTTGTGACTAAAGCTTTTGGGGGATATCATGGACAGTTGTGGTATAGGATCTTTTGTAATGGTGTTAATTTTAGGTGGAGTTGTTGAGGTGGAAAGATTTTGAGGTGTATATGAGACTAGGAATTCATATTTGCCTGGATAACTCAGAGAACCAACTGAGGGATCTCTTTCAACGTAGTGTCTCTTTAATTTCCTTTCACTTCTTCTTCCTCTTTTGCTCCTTAGTGGAGTTTCCTAGTCACTCATTTCTTCTTCTTGACATCCTTGGTAGTCACAATCGAGGTTCTATGGAGTATGTCAAGTAAAAGGACATTCGAACCAATTTGCAGCATGTCCATCATGGTCAAACTATTGAATCCCATCTTGTTCAGCCCTGGCAGAACTAAGCAACCAAGAAATAATGTCTGGATCCATATCATCTGAATGATTTATAGGTACTTGAGGCATGTGGACCTACAGTACTGTATGAGAAGATTGACCAGACTCTGTGAGATGAGTGTTATCATGAACATCTTCAGTGCATGCTTCATCATGTAAGAGAGCTTGAGGATGGTGTCTCAACTCCTCATACTTAGTGATCCACGACTCCAGAATAAGCCTTAGAAGTTTATCCCTGGGTATTTAAAAAAAGAATAGTCTACTCTCCTCTTTGGTCTGCTTCAAAAGAATAATCCATTTTTTTTTTGGAAAAACTTTAATTTCAACTTTCCATATGACATGTTTTTGGCCACAAAATTAAAGGGTAGTTTTGTACATTTAACATAACTTTAATATAGAATCACAAGATTTAAAAAAAATTTTAATTTATTTTCTTGAACTTCGTGCTAAACTAAACTAGGTCATTCTTTCTAAACGGAGAGAGTACTACTAATTAGGTTTACTACAAAAGAATGTAAATTTAAATTCCACTAGCATCCTAATTGTTTTGAAAAATAATTATACAAAGAAGAGGATAAAATTGGAAAATACTTATCAGTTCCTTTTGATTTTTTGAAAGTGGACAAGAAAAATGAAGTTTTATTTTTAATTAAATTTTGAAAAGTAAATAGATAGAATGTTATATCTTATTTTATTTTATTTTGATTTTGAACGTCTGAAATTATTTAATCACTTATTTAGCTTATATCACTTTCATTTAGTTTGTATCACTCATGTGTTCAATCTATATATCAAATAGATCTTTGTAAATGGTCTATCATTTTCATAAATATTTAGTCATAATTTTTGGGATACAACATTTATTTAAGATTAACATTTTGCAGATCACGCAGATATAAAATTTGTGTTAAGAATTCATTCTTTTCATATACCTTGTGAGAGCTCTATATTAAATTTCTTTAAAATTATCTTGAAATTAATGATACGTTCAAAGTGTAACAAGAGAAGAGAGACACTTCTTTGTTGTTTCATTTTGACGAGGAGATGAACATGTGCATGTCTTCTCAAGTTCTTAGAAAAAATAGTCTCATGTAGAATTGATCATATATTAATTTCATGTATGATAATTTCATATTAGTAGTTGATAATAGTACACATATTTATACCTTAAATTCCTACCTGCTCTTTTCAATGGTTTAGTAATTTTTACATCTATTTTCATTTGGTCTATAGTAATCTTCATGTACTGACATTTCAATTTATCTGATTCAATCATAAAAGATAAATTATTATCCTTTCTAATAAAATTAATTTTTCAATTCTTGTTTCTTCTCATTTGTTCTCTTATGTGATCAATAACTTTGTGATTATAATTTTTTTTCAAGTTTTTTACCTGATTATAGTCTTTTCTTTATCAAAAATTTGTTTAATGTTAAATATAGAAACTTGAGTACAATATTTATACTTGGATTCTATGCTACAGTAATATCTATTTCCAAGTATTTCTTAGGAGGCCATTTCTATTCAATTAGTAATGCATCTATCTTATTCTTGCAGTATTAAATTCCTTCTACTACCAAATAAAGAAATAATTTTGCTTATAGATTTTGTCAACATTATTGGTGTGTGTTGTAATACATGTGTCCACTATAATTAGGGACCAGCTCCCTACACAATGAAATCAACAAGACAAACAAAGAGAACAATAAGAACATCACATACAAAATTTAACATGAAAAAACTCCTTACTCAAGGAAGAAACAACCACGACCTATCCAATGGGATTTTCAAAACCCACCAATCCACTAAATGAATGAGAAAAGTAGTCAAATACAACACACACTATTTATTTGTCTCATTCCCTCATCATTTCCCACTTGTAACCTAGTTACAAGACATGAGGACCACAACTAACATAAGTCTACACTCTTACCACCTATATGAAGTTAGACAACTACCTGAACACCTCAAGGCTGTAACTTGCCAAGAGTGACACAATAGTCAACAAAAATAAATACAATACAATCAGGATTCCTTCATAGATTAGGAAGTGACCTTACAATGTTATAAGCCTAACAAAACACTGAACTTAAAAGAAAGCTATAGACTCATTCTATCAGGTCCCTTGAAAGTTGATGTTGATCTTAACAATAGGTGTTAGATGAGAACTTTTAGATCTATTGAATATTCACTTTTTCATTCTTACAAAAGTTATTATTGTTCCTTGCACATGAATCCTTTTATACCACAAGAGGGCATAAAAGGGACCGCTATTCCTTCAGTACAATGAGGGTCACATCTCACCAACCAAGTTAGCCTTATAGTTGTATCCCACACACAACCATTTTAAACCTACCTGATACCAACCTGGTCCTCATATTGTACAAATAGTCTGTTAGTCATCAAAATGGTTACTTAACATTTTCCCGCTTTTTTGATGATGACAAACTATTTTCACCCTTAAACTTAAACTTACACATCTGATTCCCCCTGAATATGTTCCCCATGAAGGAATTGCCCCCACTTAGGCTATTTTTACCCCTTTTGGCATCATTAAAAACATACATAGTAAACTAAGGGAAGAATCATAGGTAATGAATTCAGAGCCCATGAGATAATATAAGACGAGCAAATTCATAGAGACATTAGAAACATAACATGAGATAGCTTCAAACAAGGTTAGATTGTAAAGAAAAGCATTCAATACATAGCAAAAAATTAATAAAGACTTGCCAGAGTTAGTTTCCAAACAAGAGGAGGAGCCAAAAGCAAGGACATGGCAAACTAGGGACTAGAGGATTTGGGGGGTTGGGACTGAAGAAGAAGTGTCATCCTAGTATCGGAGTCCTGATGGACATGATGGAGCTGCTGGGTGAGGGATTTGAATTCTAATGCCAATTGGGAATTTTTTTCCTTCAACCTGGCCAACTCAACTGAACCAGATCCCTTCGCTACACCCTATGCCAATTGGGCCTTCAAGGTCCCAATTTCTAAATATCAGGCTGCAAGTGCAGCAGTTAGTCTTCCACTTAGTCCTTTAATGTCTCTTGTTGAGCAAGGAGATCTGAAACTTGAGATTTGAGCCTGTTGTCTACCCTTCCTTCATTGTACTCACATTCCACCAAGGTGGTTTTTGAGAAGGATTGCTTGATGGTACCTGATACGCCCTTCATCAGATGCACTCCAAAGTAGTCAAACACATGGTTTAGAAATCTTTTATGGTTATCATCTTATGGATGTGCTCTATCATGATGGCGAAAAGATTCATGGCCTCCAACTTGCTTAGAGCTTCCATCAAGAACAAGTCAGGAAAATTAGCAATTGTTCTCTTTTCTGTTCGAGGCAAAAGAACTTTGTTCATAAACTCAAAATAAAGCTGCTACATCTCTTTGAGAAACTTTTTAGAGACAGCAGCAGTGCTCAGATTTGGTACCTTTCCAGCCTCCACCAGAAAACCCTTCATATGAGAGTAGTCCAACACATTCTGTATCCCTTCCCTCTCAACTTTCAAAATGGCACCCAACCCCTCTTCATCGATATTAAAAGATCCATACTTTATGAAAGTGTTGAAACTTCCATCTTCCAAGAACTCGAGATTGTAGTAGAACTGTCGCACTTTCCATTCATGAAGAGTGGAATTAACCACTCAAATAAATGGTCCCAAACTTATAATACAACAACACTGACCAGTTCCCTTATACCCAGCTTCTTTTTGCCCTCAGGCTCAAACATACGCCCATTCAATACTTTTTATTTTTCAAGAACCTATATTCTCTCATTTCTGCTTAGAAATTTTACAATTTTAGCCCTTTTGACCTGTGAACTAGGTCCCTTGGTCGAAACAATTTTCCTTCATTTTAACATACTACAACATACATACAACCTTTATAACACATAAAATAAGATTAAATCTTACCTTTCCACCTCAACTCCACAAATGAGCTAGGGTTCCAAGGATGAGAAAATAGATGCTTACTTGCTCCAACAACATATTTAACCTCAACTCCACAAATGATCTAGGGTTCCAAGGATGAGAAAATAGATGCTTACTTGCTCCAATAACACCTTCAAGCTACTTAGGGGCCTCAATATAGTAGGTTTGTATAATCAATATAATTTTGGAGTGAAGAAAAATGAATTTCAAGTTTTCTTGTTCATGGCCGAGAGCTTCACCAAGAAGTTCTTCAACTTGCTTCTTGTTTTTTTTGGTTAAGTATAGAAATGAAAATAAAATAAAGATAAGGGTCATCTTATATATATATATCCAACTCTTGGTCAAGTGTATATGGTCCACACAACACACTTGCACCAATCCAAGTCCAACACAAGTTAAATGGGCACCACCTATTTCTTTAAGAACTCCCACTTTAGAAAATTTCACTTTTGGTCCCAAACTTTTCCTAATTGATCCAATGAAGGACATACGGGTTCTAACATCCTCCCCCTCTTAGAACATTCATCCTCGAATGTCAAACTAGCCTTACAAGTTTCGCAACCAACTTAGGGGGAGTTCCCTTTTAATTACTACAATAGAACATTCATCCTCGAATGTTAAACCGGCCTTACAAGTCGTACAAACAATTTGGGGGAGTTCCTTTTTTAAATATCACAACAATACCCATTGACCAATAATTCATTTATCACATACATAGTCAAGCGAAGAATTGAATTACCTGAAGGCACCGAGAACAAGTGAGGATACTTTTTCTTCATCTTCTCTTCTACTTCCCAGGTCATTTCCTCTTGGTTATTATTTCACCACAGCACCTTAACCGAAACCACATCTTTATTTCGTAATCCTCTCACCTTACGATCTAGTATAGCTATAGGCTGCTCTTCATAAGATAATTCTTTCGTAATCTGGATATCGTCCACAGGGAAGACTCTGGAAGGATCATCAATACACTTACGAAGTATAGAAATGTGAAATACTGGGTGTACTTCGTCCAAGTCAGCTGGCAGATTTAATTCATAGGTAACCTTACCTATTCTATGAACAATCTGATATGGCCCAATGTATCTCAGACTGAGCTTCTCTTTCTTACCGAAACTCATAACACCTTTCATAGGTGATACTTTAAGGAAAACCTAGTCACCAATCTGAAACTCTAAATGTCAACGGTGATTTTCTACATAAGATTTCTGCCGACTCTGAGCTGCTAACAACCGCTCCCGAATGAGTTTCACCTTATCTATCGCCTGCTGAATCACGTCTGGGTCATTCAACTCAGTCTCTCCAACATCAAACTAATCGATCTCAATGCCTCATACGATGCCATATAAATGCTGAAGTGGTAGCTGTTATTATAAGCAAACTCAATAAGCGACAAATGATCATCCCAGCTACCTCTGAAGTCAATAACATAGGCTAACAACATATCTTCCAATGTCTGAATAATGCAGTTGGCCTGTCCAGCAGACTAGGGATGAAATGCAGTACTAAGACTCACCTATGTCCCCAAGCCTGTCTGAAACGACCTCCAAAAATTTGTAGTGAACTAGGCACCTTTGTCGGAGATAATAGAAATAGGAACACCATGAAGTCACATAATCTCCCTAATATAAAGTCTAGCATAATCCACAGCTGAGTAGGTAGTCCAGACCGAAAGAAAATGGGTTAATCTCGTCAGCCGATCAACAATAACCCAAATGGAATCATACCTTCATGGAGTGCGAGGTAAACCTATAATAAAATTCATATTAATGATCTCTCACTTCCACGTGAGTATCTCTATCTCCTGTAATAGACCATCGGGATTCTGTTGCTCAATTTTGACCTACTAACAATTCGGACATTAAGCGACAAACTCTACTATATCTTTTTTCATACCATCCCACCAATATAAGCATCGGAGATCATGGTACATCTTTGTCGACCCTGGGTAAATAAAATAGCGGGCATAATGTGCCTCACCCATAACCTGTCGCTGTGAACCCGCAACATCAGGTACACATAACCTGCCCCTGAATAATAGTGTTCCATCGGAGGTAAGTTCAAATGAAGTAGTTCCCTTTTTAAGGGTTGTGTCCCTGTACTGAGCCAGAATGGGATCCTCATACTGACGCTACTTAATCTCTTTTGTAAGGAAAGATTCAGCCATACCTCGAATCGAAACCCCAATATCTCTAGAATCTGCCAATCGAACTCCAAGACTAGCTAGCTGATGAATATTGTGGACTATCTCACTCCTCTCTGAAGGCATATCTGCCAAACTACCTATGGACTTATGGCTAAGTGCATCTGCCACCACATTAGCTTTCCCAGGATAGTAGAGAATATCCATATCATAATCTTTCAGCAACTTTAACCACCTTCGCTACCGAAAGTTCAGCTCCTTCTGCTTAAAGATGTATTGGAGGCTCTTATGATTAGTATAAATATCAATATGAACCCTATATAAATAATGTCTCCACATCTTCAAGGCATGAAACACCGCAGCTAACTCCAAATCATGAGTGGGATAATTTTTTTTCATGTTTCCTAAGCTGCCGGGAAGCATAAGCTATCACCCTGTCGTGCTGCATCAACACACACCCTAAACCAACACCGAAGGCATCACAATAAATCACATATCCATCTGGACCTTTGAGAAGAGTCAAAACTGGAGTTGTAGTCAACCTTTCCTTCAGCAACTGGAAGCTACGTTCAAAAGCGTTCGACCACTGCAATTTCACTCCCTTCTGAGTTAGCCTTGTCAAAGGCGCTGCAATGGAAGCAAATTTCTCCACAAATCTCCAATAATAACCAGCTAATCCCAGGAAGCTACGTACCTCTGTTAGTGTGGTAGGCCTGGGGCAATTCTTTACAGCCTCAATCTTCTGGAATCTACTTGGACACCATCAACTCCAATAATATGCCCCAGAAATACCACCGAAGACAACCATAATTCACATTTAGAAAATTTGGCAAATAATTTCAGGTGCCGCAGTGTGCCAAGTACCATCCTCAAATGATTTGCGTGCTCCTCTTCTGACCGAGAATAGACCAGGATGTCATCAATAAACACAATCACGAACATATCCAAGAATGGTCTGAATACCCGCCAATATAGCTATGGGTTGCTCTTCGAACTAGCTATCGGGGGTGCAATCGGTCTGAATACCCGATTCATAAGATCCATGAATACGACCGGAGCATTCGTCAGTCCAACAGACATAACTTTGAATTCATAATGCCCGTACCGGGTCCTGAATGTTGTCTTGGGAATATTTGCCTCCTGTACTCATACCTGATGGTAACCCAATCACAGATCTATCTTTGAGAAACATCTAGCTCCCTGCAACTGGTCAAACAAATCGTCAATCCTTGGGAGGGGGTATTTATTATTTATCGTTACTTTATTCAGCTACTGATAGTCAATGAACATCCACCGCGATATATCTTTCTTCCTTACAAATAATATCGGAGCTCCCCAGGGTGATGTACTAGGCTGAATAAAGCCCTTCTCCAATAGATCCCTCAGTTGTTCTTTCAATTTCTTTAATTCTTTTGGTGTAATTCTGTATAGAGGAATAGAAATAGGTTAAGTGCCTGGCAGTAGATCTATAGCAAACTCTATCTCCCACTCGAGAGGAAGGCCTGGAAGCTCATCTAGAAATACATCTGGGAATTCATTTACGACTGGGATAGACTGTAGAGTCGGTGTTTCTGCCTCTAGATCATGTACATGGACCAGATGATAAAGATAACCTTTTCTTATCATTTTCCTTGCCCTGAGATATGAAATAAACTTACCTCTTGGTGACGCGGTACCACCTGCCCACTCAATGACTGGTTCCCTTGGAAATTGAAAATGGACATCTTCTTTTGACAATCAACATTAGCATAACAAGAAGCTAGCCAATCCATACCCATAATCACATCGAACTTAGTCATATTTAATTCTACCAGATCGGCCTTAGTACAGCGGCCACAAACAAATACCGAACAGTCTATAAATGCAACTGGCAATAATAGAATCCCCTACTGGTGTGGCTACCTCAAAAGGCTCTATCGGCTCAGACTCTATCCCCATTTTATTAGCAACCAGAGGAGA
Organism: Solanum virginianum; assembly: GCA_000787875.1. Lineage (NCBI taxonomy): Eukaryota > Viridiplantae > Streptophyta > Magnoliopsida > Solanales > Solanaceae > Solanum > Solanum virginianum. Next base: position 33,783 of record DF361656.1, read on the forward strand.
ACTGGCAATAATAGAATCCCCTACTGGTGTGGCTACCTCAAAAGGCTCTATCGACTAAGACTCTATCCCCGTTTTATTAGTAACCAGAGAAGAAATATACCATAATGTAGAACCAGGATCAATTAGTGCATACACAGCTCGAGAAAAAACCAATAATATACCTGTGATAACATTCGGTGATGCCTCCTGGTCCTACCGGCTGGCCAATGCATAAGTGTGGTTCACAGGACCACTAAACCTAGGAACTTCACCAAGACCCCTGCCTCAACCTATTGGCGCTAGTATCCCTCACCCCGCAGGGTGCATGGCTATTGAGGATGAACACGAACCACCGGCTGACCCGATAGACTGAAATGCACCATCTGCACCACCTCTGACCAGATAATCTCTCATCTGGTGGCCCTGACGGCCACACACAAAGCAAGCACCGGTGGCGCAAAAATAATCCCCGGGGTACTGTCTCCCACAATAAGAACACGGAGGTCTGGGGGGTCTCATCTGGCTGCTGGAGCCTCTGTCCGACTCTGAACCTGCAACCCTGGAGCTCGGGCTTGCCCCTGAATAACCGGCGCCCTCTAACCTCCTGCTGGTGAACTGTGGGGGGTGTACCCCGTACTGGCTAGGGAGGATATCTGCTCTACTACTGCTGGGACTGCCAACCTCGATAATCCCCTACATACCCAGATGACCTGGCCCTCTTAGACTGACCTCTGTCATCCACTCTATCAGTCTGATGCCCCCTACGGTGGTCCTCCATGCCCTAGGCGTGGGCCTGAATACGAGCGATATCCATGTCGATCAGGGCCACCATCACTAAGCAATTGTCGATGTAATACGGGTCCAACCCCACTATATACCGGTGCATTCAGTCAGTTATATTAGCAACATGTGTGGGTGCATACCTGGCCAGTAAATCAAATTCCAAGTTGTATTCTCGAACTGACCTGCCCCATTATTTTAACAGTAGGAATCTGTCCTCTCTGGCTCGCCTCACCTCCAGAGGTAAAAAGTGGGCCAGAAAAGCTTCAGTAAACTCGCCCCAAATGGCTGGTAGGGTACCCTCACCTTTGGACAACATCCATGACTCATACCAGTTAGCCACTACGTCGTGCAGTCGGTAGGATGCCAACTCAACTGATTCTGTCTCAGACGCACAGGGTCCGCTGCATCTGCCGAACAAACTCATGGGCATCCTCTGCAGGTTTAAACCTGAAGAACTCTGGTGGCCCACATGTCAGAAAATCATGAGCCCGCGAACTGTCACGACAGCCTGCCTGATGACCGCCTGCCCTTTGTCTATGGGCCTGTCCTGCCACCAGCTGGGTCAATAGCTGGACCGCCTCTCATATCTCCCCAATCTCTGCACCATGCTGAGAGGTTGGAGGTTCTGGCACTTGAACATCAGGAGCTGGCAGTGTAGCCGAACCAGCTGTTGGAGGTACAATGTCCAGCTCCCTCTGAACATGAGCCCTAATAGTCACTCTGACTCGACGGCACTCACCTACCACTGTAGGCCTGCCCCTCTGGGCAGCTGGGGTCTTTCTTGGAGGTATCGCTGAAAATAAAACATTCTGTCAGAAAAGGGGCCATCCTAATAACACTGCTCTATCGCACGATTTAAGGAGGTTGAACCGCTCTGATACAACTTCTGTCACAACCTAACCCCGTGGGCCGTGACTAGAGCCCAAATTAGGCACTCAGACACGAACACAAGCCAAGTTACAAATGGATCACTTATATTTTAAAAAAATTTCAGTAGAGTTTCCTTTGTTTCACGGACTATCCAATATATTCCTGTATCAACAGATTCCAGTAGCGACAATACAGAATCAACAGAACAACATATATACATATACGGGCTGACAAGGCCACCATAGCGATAAAGCCTCTCAACATACATATCACGCAAATCTAACCATACAGACTGGGCATAACCCACACATATATACATATCCACAGACCTCTAGACAGACTGATAGTATCATAGGACTGGATAGGGCCCTGCTATACCCATGAATAAATGTATATGCAAAATAATGAACAAGTGTATGTACCAAAAGTAGGCTCCGAAGTAAGGGGAGCGCTTCAAACAGCAGACAGATATCCTAAGATGGTGGGTCACCAAACTGTACGTCGATACCTGCGGGCAGAAAACGCATCCCTCGAAGAAAAGGGGGTCAATACAAAATATGTACCGAGTATGTAAAGCAGAATGTACAGAATATAAATCTGAGTAACAATCAAAACAAAAGTGTGGAAGTCAAATGCATATCCAAAAATATCAAAAATGTTTACTTTCAAAAATACCAAATCATGCCTAATGCACAGGAACGATGGTCGTCTGCCGGTCAATGGCACCATACCACAGCATAACACTAGAAAGTTGCAAATCTCCAAATCCCCATCATATATCATAATACCGAATTAGCATATGTGAGCCAGACGTTATGTATCGTCGTCCCTGTACTCATATAGTACAATACAGATATAACATGAGTGAGTCAGGCATTACGTATTGCCGTCCCCGAACTCACCCCAAATTCATCCTAACACCAAACATAACAGAATATGCACTAACCCAGGCATTACGTGTCGCCCTCCCTGTCCTCACTGCCAAACACAGCCTGACACCCGAGTATATTATAATGCGCACGATAATCAACCAACCCAAGAACTGGCGAATGATATCATAATAGGCATGAGTACAGTAGTGAGTAATCATATACATAAAATCCTTTTCATAAATCCAAAAGGTAAGCAAAATAATCATATTTGAAACCGAAAGCATAATTATTATATTTCTTTTAAAAGGTCTCAAATTTGCATGAAAAGAGCATTGCGGGACCCATGGATGGGTGAAGACCCAAACTGGCCCAACTTGTGAAGAACATACTTATCCTAAGTCATACAAACTCCAACAAGGAATTTCAAAGCAATCCGAGCCTTTCTAGAAAAGTTATGGACATTAGAAGGTTTTAAAAATAGTTAGAGCATAACTTCTTTCCAAAAACTAATCAAATTTGACATATTCTTGCAACTTATAAATTCCAAAGACATAGGAGTCAATATTACGACAAATTAACATAAGGATGCCAAGGAACAAATACAGATTATACACATGCTTGGATTGCATGAATAGAGTCCTCTTGAGACTCACATCATGGCCTATTTTTAACTAAGACATGCCAAAAGTAAAGGTTGCTTTACATACCTCAAATGCTCTGCAAAATATTCCAATGCAAGCCCAACTCCAACTTATGCTTTGAATTTTCCAAAGTCTACAAACAATTCATAAAATGCTACACAATTAGCTAAAGACTATTTGGGCATTAAATTCCAATTTTTGCCCCTAATTCTACAAAATATTGGGCAGCATTTCCCCTTAAAATAAGCCACTCTAAGAATTCAACTCAGCTCAATCAACCAACAACAACAACAACAACAACCCAACAACATCAAAAATCAATATAAATGACAATATAATAACAATAGCTCTAATTATCATCACTTGACCATGTTCAAAAATATGGTTAACAAACTATATACACATATGGATGATTCCCAATCATTTCTTCATCCTATAATGATAATATTATACAAACTAAGCATCAATTCATAGTTTCAACACAATACAACACCACACCTCACACACATACTCACACGGCCATAACACCTTCACACACAATTCACTTCTAACATTCCATATTTCATAATTTTCTGTTATTTTAACATACTACAACATACATACAACCTTTATAACACATAAAACAAAATTAAATCTTACCTTTCCACCTCAACTCCACAAATGAGTTAGGGTTTCAAAGATGAGAAAATAGATGCTTACTTGCTCCAACAACACCTTCAAGCTACTTAGGAGCCTCAATATAGTAGGTTTGTATAATCAAAATAATTTTAGAGTGAAGAAAAATGAATTTCAAGTTTTTCTGTTCATGGTCGAGAGCTTTACCAAGAAGTTCTTCAACTTACTTCTTATTTTTTTTGGCTAAGTATAGAAATGAAAATAAAATAAAGATAAGGGTCATCTTATATATATATATATAGATAGATATATCTAACTCTTGGTCAAGTGTATATGGTCCACACAACACACTTGTACCGATCCAAGTCCAACACAAGTTAAGTGGGCACTACCCATTTCTTCAAGAACTCCCACTTTGGAAAATTACACTTTTGGTCCCAAACTTTTCCAAATCGATCCAATGAAGGACATACGGGTTATAATATTCACCTCCAAGCTAAGGTATGTGGGTTTCATTCATGGGTTCCTTTCACCCATAATATCCAAGCCTCCTTTTTCATAAGTTGTATGATTTAAAGTTAATTTACACATGGGTCTTGATCATTATGAAATTTACTGTACACTATGTTAAAGCTATGTAATGTTGTGACTATTTTGCTATGTTTTGAGCTCTATATTTTTGATCTAATGTTGGATTTGATGAGAGATTTTGATGTGAATATCTTGAGCGTGTTGCAAGGTGTTGATTGATGGTTCTATAATGGATATTCTTGTATGAATTCATTCCTATATTTCATGGTTTATACTATCATTTCACACCTTCTAAGAGTTTGATAAAATGTCCAGTTATGGTTACTTGAGGAATTGAAGGTCCAAAGCATGAGATATGATATGAATGATATTATGATGATAACTGAGTTTATGTATATGATTATTCCTATATGAAGTGTTGGACTAGAGCATATGATTAATCCTATATAATGTATTGCATTAGACCATACCCGATTCGGGAGGACAAGCGTACGGGTAACCATGTTGGGGGTTTATACTCATCAACTATGTGAGAGGTTTATACCTTAAACAACTAGCTTGGTCTCTTCTTCATGTATGATATCCTATATGATCATGATTTACTTGAGCATATTTTACTTAAGCATTGAACATATATGTCATATTGTTATATTATGTCTATTTCTTAATATTATGGATTTTGACTATGATGCCTACATATTGTTGCATTGCATCCTACATACTTAATACATTCAAATGTACTAACACATGCTCTATACATTTTGATTACGATGCCTACTTATTGTTGCATTGCATCCCACATAATTAGTACATCTAAACATACTAATGCATACTCTTGCCTACATGATATCACCATGTAGGGATCAAAGCCCAAGTTGATCATCCTTCTCCTCCATGTGGCTAGTTCGGTGCTACTCAAGCTAGTTGGTGAGTCCTCCACTTCTGGGACCTAAGTATATATTTCTCTTATTATGTATTGAACTCTCTTGTTTACTTTCTATTTTAACTATGAGGGTGAGCCTGGTTGTTTTGTCTTGGCCCCCCCTCTTATCTATGTAGTAGAGGTGTTGTTAGACAGGCTATATATCTATGATATGAGCTTTGACTCTTATCCCTTGATTACAATATTGTGCAAGCTTTCCCCTTAGTCCCATTGCCTCTATTTCTACTCTTTTATGTCCTTTAAACCTTTCTCAACCAATGATGTGTGATGATAAGTTAAGAGGCTTGTTTGGGTACCCTTCGAGCTCCCAATTCACCATGTCACATCTAGGCCCTATTTTGGATCGTGACAAACTTGGTATCAGAGTGCTAGGTTGATGGATCCTCAGAGTCCAACAAACCATGTCAATTAGAGTCTTATTCATGGTTATGTTGTGCACCACAACTATGAGTAGGAGGCTATGAGACATTTTAGGAAATGTTTCACTTCTTCATGATCCGTGTCATGCGATAGAGTTAGGTCCCCTAAGGTTTATTACTAACCCCTAACTGTTACATTTCAGGATATGTCTTAAGCTACTCAAGACGGCGATATATCAAATGTGAAGGTTTGAAATGCTCTATGTGTAATGGCCAAAGCGGTGATAACATTGGCAACTCAACTCAATCATCAAGTGGGTGCTCTCGAGACTTCTAGTGGGGAGAGGAGAGGTAGTGAGGCCAAGAGGGCCCGTAATGTTGGTAAGTTCAAAAGTCTCAAATTTAGAGGTGTTAATGGTGTGGCCCCTAATGGTGTGTATTCTAATTATGAAGGGGGTCGTAGAGGCCCATGCTTGAGAGGCACCAATGCTTGTTTCCATTATGGTGAGGAGGGGCATAAGAAGAAGGATTGTACTTGTAAATGCTATAAGGATAAACGAGGTGATGGTGGGATAACTAATCCCAAATGTCAAAGGTGTGGAAAGAACCACGGTGGCCTGTGTCGGAGGAACATTAGTACTTGCTTTGCATGTGGTAAGGTGGGTCACAAGCTTATGGATTGTCCATATATTCCAAGCGGGTGTAAGGGTGGTCAACTTTTGGACTATGGTGGCTATGTTGATCAAGTACCTCAAGGAGGGATTGAGGTGCCCGATGCCATTACCGATAAGTTAAAGTTCCCTTGGCTTTGATGTTCATACATTGTTAGGCCCAGTTGCCACTATTTCTTCTCTATTTTTCTTGGTTGATGGTAGGGCTTCTTCTGTGCCCAAGTTGTTATGTGGATCTTTGGTGTCTATCCTTTTGTTGGGTATATCGTTTCTAGAAGGTTCATAGGTGATGGTCCAAGTTTATATTGCATTAGGTCTTATTTTGTGGCTTGTTGGAGTTGACATAATGGAATTTGATGTGACTATAGTAATGGAATGGTTGTATGCATGTAGTGTCTTCATGGATGGTAGGACCCATAGCGTTAGGCTGCGATTCCCTAATGAAACCAGCTTTAAGAGGAAGGTTGTTAAGTGATAGCATGGAAGGTAGACTCAATTCATGTCTTAGAGTACAATTGGGTCTCTTAGGGGGTCCCATTTATCATCTTATAAGACTGGAGGCATAGAACCTAAGTTGTTTTGTTATTAAGTTGGTGGTGGTGGTAGATGAGTCCTTCAATGTCCCTATTCGATATTTCGAAATTGGGGTAGTGCCTTTTGGTTTGACTAATGCGCCGATTATGCCTACAAGTTTCATGAATAGGATATTTTAGCCCCTACTTTAATAGGCTTATGGTGGTTTTGATGATGATATAATGGTTTGTGTTCCCTAATGGGGTAGTGCATATGAGTGTTTTGACGGTAGTACAACAAAGTTTAAGGAAGAAGGTTAGATATTAAAATCCTATATAATGTATTGCATTAGACCATACCCGATTCGGGAGGACAAGCGTACGGGTAACCATGTTGGGGGTTTATACTCATCAACTATGTGAAATAGGAGGAATGGAGATTTTTGTGGTAAGAGGTTGCCTTCCTAGGTCGTGTGATGCCGAGTGATGGTATTAAGGTGAACCCTAGTAAGATGAAGGTGATTAGAGATCAGCCTAGACCTTGACTACCTTAGGTATTAGGAGGTTCTTGGGTTTAGCAGGCTATTATCGGGGCTTATGAGTAGGTTCTCTCGAAGGTGATTAGAGGTTAGCCTAGACCTTAGCTTCCTTGGGTATTAGGAGCCTCTTGGATTTAGTGGGTTATTACCGAAGATTGTGAGTAGGTTCTCTTTTATTGTTACTCTTATGACATAGTTGACCCTAAGTAAGGCCATGTTATGATCGGCATTTTGAGTAGGGTGATTTGATAGGTCTGGGAGTTGCTATTTCTTGTGTTATTCCTTGGTTCTAGTAGGATTCATGTGTATGTGGGCTGATTCTTGATCACTTTCAATCAAGAAGACCCAAAATTATTTTCAAGAAAACCTACATGGATATTACTTATTTTAATTTGGGATTTGAATATTAAGATTCCTAAAATTCTATTGATGCATGGGTAGTGTTTATTTGAAGATTTTAATGTGATTTTAAACCGTTATATGAGGATTTACTTTGGGTTTATGAAGTCAATAAGTATGTGTCCCTTTTTGAATTATTTGTGCATGAGAGGTTACAATATGGATTTAAATGTGGAATTAATCATGTTTTCACTTCAACTTCATACTATAAATGTTGATTTTTAAATGGAGTCTTAATTACCCATGTCATTTCCTCATGGTTCATAGCATATGCATTCATGTACATGGATTATTTTTTTTTAAAAATTATGTTATGGGTAAGCCCAATTTCATTTTATGGCATGATTTTGATAAAAGGTTGGTTATGACAATATTATGATCACACATATGTCTTTGATTTTGGCTCTTTAAGCATTTTGGGTGCTTGCACCATTTTGTATATGAATGACCTATTCCTATGCATGAGTATTATGACTATGAAATTATGATTTTGGCATTTGAGCCTAACTATGAATTATTACGAATAGTGTTTGGCTTTTAAACCCAATTGTACATTGATATGTTGTCAAAATACAACATATTTGATGCCTAAAACAAGGGATTTTGTGAGTTCTTAAAGCGACTTTTTATAGTTTTTATGTGGTTTTCTGTTGATATTGCAGAAATGTTAGGTTGGCATGATTTGGAAGAAAAGTTGCAGAGTTTGCTGAAGCTTAGGCCATACGAGTCATCTCATGAGTCATAGCTCAAGCTACGAGTTATAGGATGTGTCATAGCAGGAAACAGAGACCAAAGTTTCATAAATCTGCCAAGTTAAGGTCACTCCTACGAGGCCATCCTACGAGTCATATGTCATACGAAGACTCGTATAGGTGGGATCGTAGCAATAATTAGAGAGCCAAAATGTTAGACCAAGAAGCTGAAGACCAAGGCTACAAGACCAGAATATGAGTCGTAGTCCAAGCTACGACTCGTACAAGTAGGTCATACCAGTGAGGTCCAAAATACCAAGACCCTCATATGAGACCCCGACTATGACTCGTAGGCTGCCCTACGAGTCGTATCTATGAGACGTCCTAGATGTCAGTTGTCTTTTCTATATCATTTTTAGGGTTATAACTTGTACACTATAAATAGTTTAAGTAGGGTTTCATTTTAAGGGAATTGACACTTGTGAATTTTTTTTAGTCTTGTTCTTGAGCTCTAAAATATTCTCTCAAGAATATTTTTAGGGTTCTAATCTTAATTAGTATTTTCACTTTGAAAACCCATTTTTGGGGAAGTGCAAATCTTGTGCTACACACTTTGGAATTTATCAAGCTTGTAGGTTTGCAATTTGGGTGTCTTCACTTTCATTGGAGTTGGTAAAATTCTCAACTATGCCTTTCACTTGTATTTTTGTGTGTTTTATCTAGCCATGAGTAGCAAAGCACCCATAACTTGGGGTTATGGGAACCATGTGTAGTTGACATGAAATAACCTAGGTATTGTACATTTCTATGATTGGGGTTTTGCATGTATTGTCTATTTCCTTTCGTTATTAACGTTGTTTGGTGGTGGCCAACACCTATCCTGCCTACTATCACGATGCTGATCAAAGTAATGATGAATAGGAAAAAGGAACCAGATGACAAGATTCAGTTGATGTGTTCCATCTAATCGACCAAACTTGACCAAGGAGAGGTTAACTAGGACAATAGGTAATAATTAGTTGGCAAGCCATGGTAGCTGACCAAGCGCCATGGTGAAATTCGACCTTTACCATCACAAGAGGGCTGGAAGAACCTAAGTTACCATCCTGCATGCAATTCACCAATTATAGTTATGTTATCTAGGGAATTTGAGTCAATGAACCATGGGGAACATAATTCCCAAGTTGTTCCAAATTTGAGTGCTTTCTCGCTTTTTAATTAGTGTTTATTTTATCTTTACTTTTGAATCATAAACCCCCCCCCATATCAAGAGATTGTAGTTATAGATATTATAAATGATTAGTGGTGAATTCTCGTAGTCAAGTCCTGTATTCCCTGTGGATTCGACCCTAACCTTGGTTAGGCTAATTACTCATAGCGATCGCTTTCTTATTGGAGCGTGAACATCATATCAAAATTATGGCGCCGTTGCCATATGGCTAGGTTCTTGACTTGACTTTACTATTAGTTAATTCAAGTATTAATTACTAGATTCTCTTGTTTATTACTTTTGTTTGTTTTGTTTTGTTTCTTTCCAGGACATATATAAAAAAAAGGAGAGAGAGAAGATGTGCGGAGTGTCCCTGATCATAATATTAGCCTCCACGTACGCTCATGTATAAGTAACTATATTATGAGGACATTTGGTTTTTTGCTGATCAAATGTGGGATTTTCGGCCCAACGCTCAATGGTCCGATCAAGACCAGTGGCGCCGTAGTCAGGGAAACTAGAATTGGACCTACAGAAGAGAATGTGCTTATAGAGATAGCCAGGGTGGTTATTATGGGAAAAACAGGGGGCAAAACATCGAGTGGAGTAGTAGAGATAGTTCCAGAAGTAATCCTTATGTGCCACCACACTAACATGATGCAGGCACAAGCAACTCCAGAATTGAGGAGATGTTTGATCACTTGTTGAAGAAGGCTGAGACACAGGATGAGACTCTACGTGGAATGGGAGCAGAAATTGCAAATATTAATAAAAAATAGAGTCTCATTCTATGGCTATTAAACAGCTTCAACAATAGTTTGGTCAGGTATCAACTCTACTTAAGCAGCATCAGAGTGGTATATTGCCTAGTGATACAGTGCAAAATTTTGAGGATGAAGCGCAATGTATGGAGGTTATTAGTGGGTATGATAAGGATATAGTCAAAGGAGACGAGTGTGGTAAGGATGTGGTAAATGAATCAATTAAAGAGCAAAAAGAGTACAAGCCCATCCCAACGCCTCCTTCTCCTTTCCCTCAAAGACTCAAGAAGAGGGAGGAGGAAAGCAAGGTCAAGCACTCTCTCTCCCTATTAAAATAGCTATCCATCAACACTCTTCTCATCGAGTCAGTGGAGAATATGCCCACCATACCCACCCCGACTATGACTCGTAGGCTGCCCTACGAGTCGTATCTATGAGACGTCCGGGAAGAAAAAGCAAACCTGTGAAGGAGCAGGGTTTGAGAAATTGGTGAAGTCTGAGTAAGCAAGAGGACTAAGTCAAGCTACAATAATAAATCAGGTGCTGCTTGGCAGGCAACCTAAGGTATGTTATATTTTACCCCTATATTCTCTATTGTTTCTTGATTTGGTGCATTGAGGACAATGCACAAACTTTTTCGATGGGGTATGGTTAGTTATGGATCTTGGTGAAGTCTGAGTAGCTTAGGGTCCATAAGTACCCCAAATTTGATCCTGAGATTTTCTTGCCTGTGTTTTTTTTCCTCGTGGATATTTAGTTTCTATTGAACGGGCATGGTTAGGTAGTATAGACAATTTGTAGATATACAGTAGTCATTACCTTTTGGCATATATATATATATATATATATATAGTCTTTAAATGCTTTTTGTTTTCAAAATTTAGTACCCTCAAAATTTTTGAGATTGTTGGTTATTTTTGCAACCATGCATGTGATTATCTGGAAATTTTGTTCTGATAAAGCGAAGGCAAGTTGATGCTTGAAGCATGAACTATGAGTTTATTTGATTATGTATGCAATACCATAAGAGTGTGAGCATACTTTGTAGTATTCATGCATTCTGTATTGTCTCAGAACTTGCCTTATTACTCTAAAATTGGACTAGAGATGTGGTTAATTGGGAAAGGATCTTAGGCCTTCGTTCTTTTAGTGAACTTACTTTAGCCTAAATGACCTACCAAATGTGATAGTAGATCCCTTTATCCAAATGTTTGAGCTTTTCATATACCTGTTCTTTCTCGACACCTATCTATCTCATCCTTGTTTTATGAAATACCTTGATATTGGCCCTGGTCTATCCTTAAATATGTGAACCTTGATTGACGCAAAAAGCCTAAGTTAAAGGTGGCTACAAATAGTGGCCCTGGTTTGGGGAATAGATATTATGTACTTCACCTTAGGCTAAAAACCTAAGTTGAGGGTGGCCCCTATTATGGTAAAGTAACAAAATGAGGTGGTTAGTTGGGGTGAAAACAAAGAAAATGATTAATCATGAGCCGGGTGAAGAAAAGGAGAAGAAAGAGTTCCTTGATCTGAAAATATCTGCAAAAATAAGTTTGAAATTGAGGCACAAGCTAAAAAAGTGAAACAAAAGCCCAAAAAAAGCTTGAAATGGGGGAATAAGGGAGGAATTAGTGAAATTGGATGGGTTGTAAAGGTAAAATTGTTGGTAAGCATGATTCAAGGATAGCTTTTACTCACTAAATGCCGAAAATGCCATTCTAAAGCACCTTGAACCTATGTTACAAGCTCTTAAGTCCTAAAGTGATCCAAATCCACTTCGTCACCAAGGCGAAAGATGAGTACAGGGGCAAGCTTATGGTGTCAGTCATTGTCTATGGATTCAATTGTGAGAGTGAGAATGTTTCCTCCGTCCCTGATGCTGAATGCTTTTGAGTGAGCATTTGCATTACTTGATTAGCATATGACTGCACCAGTGATAGTGGAAGGTTGATGCTCCGTAGCTTATCATAGTTGAATTGCCAAGCATCTCCTTGTGTCCTTGTCTTACTAAATAGCCTTGAAATCTTATTTTGAAAAGGATAGGGGGTACCTAAACCTGAGAGGTGATATATATGCCAGTAATATAGTTATGTATTTCTCTTTGTCTATATAGATCGAGTTGTCATTTGAGGACAAAAAACCATTTTAAGTTGAGGGTGTTGATGTGCTGTCAAAATACAGTACATTTGATGCATAAAATAAGGGATTTTGTGAGTTCTTAGACCGACTTTTTATAGTTTTTATATGTTTTTGTGTTGATATTGCACAAAAGTTAGGTTGGCATGATTTAGAAGAAAAGTTGCAAATTTTGCTGAAGCATAGGTCATATGAGTCGTAGCCCAAGCTACGAGTTGTAGGACGTGTCGTAGCAGGAAATACAGACCAAAAGTTTAGAAATATGCCAAGTGAGGGTCACTCATACGAGGCCACCCTAATGAGTCGTATGTTATACGACGACTCATATAGGTGGGATCATAGCAATAATCAAAGAGCCAAAATGTTAGACCAAGAAGCTGAAGACCAGCATACGAGTCGTAATTCAAGCTATGACTCATACCAGTAGGTTATACCAATGAGTCCAAGATGCCAAGACCCTGATATGAGACCCCGACTACGACTCGTAGGCTGCCTTACAAGACGTCCCAGATGCCAGCTATCTTTTTTGCATTATTTTTAGGGTTATAACTTGTACACTATAAATAGATTAAGTAGGGTTTCATTTTAAGGGAGTTGACACTTGTGAATTTTTTTAGTCTTATTTTTGAGCTCTAAAATATTCTCTCAAGAATATTTTTAGGGTTCCAATCTTAGATTAGTATTTTCTATTTGAAAACCCATTTTTTGAGAATTGCAAATCTTGTGCTACACACTTTGGAATTTATCAAGATTGTAGGTTTGCAATTTGGGTATCTTCACTTTCATTAGAGTTGGTAAAATTCTCAATTATGCCTTTCACTTGCATTTTTATGTGTTTTATCTTAGCCATGAGTAGCTAAGCTTCCACAAATTGGGGTTATAGGAACCATGGGTAGTTGACATGAAATAACCTAGGTATTGTGCATTTTTATGATTGGGGTTTTGCATGTATTGTCTATTTCCCTTCGTTTTAACGTTGTTTGGTGGTGGCCAACACCAAATCCTACCTACTATCACGATGTTGACCAAGGTAGTGACGAATAAGAAAAGGGAAGCAGATAACAGGATTCGGTTGATGTGTTCCTATCTAATCAACCAAACCTGACCAAGGGGAGGTTGACTGGGACAATAGGTAACGGTTAGTTGGCACGTCATGGTAATCGACTAAGCGCCATGGTGAAATTCAACCTTCACCATCATAAGAGGGCTGGAAGAACCTAAGTTACTATCCTGCATGCAATTCACCAATTATAATTATGTTATCTAGGGAATTTGAGTCAACGAATCATGGGGAACATAATTCCCAAGTTGCTCAAAATCTAAGTGTTTTCTCGCTTTTTAATTAGTGTTTATTTTATCTTTGGTTTTGAATGACAAACCCTCCCACCCACACATCTAGAGATTGTACTTATAGATATTAGAAATGATTAGTGGTGAATTCTCGTAGTCAACCCCTGTATTCCCTGTGGATTTGACCCTAACTTTTGTTATGTTAATACTGATAGCGACCATTTTCTTATTGGAACGTGAACATCATATCATACATTGAAATGATTCAGAAAGAAAAATGACTATTGCCTCTTTGAAAGTATGTATATGTATGTTATAATTATTCTTGTGGGTTAACGACTTAGTACCGATGGATTGAGAAGGGGGGTCTATAAGGGTTGCCCCATGTTCTTATTGCATAGAGCCTTGTCTTGTGATCTTTGTTGATCCTAGCTTGATAGGTTGGAGGTCTTGTGGTAGTTCGGGCTACTTGTATTGCATGTTTCCAATAAGTGTAGAACCTCGTATGGTTGTAATATGATAGTTAAGGATGGTCGATCTATTTGGTCAACTCCAATAGGGTAGTCACTTCCCTAAGGTTGATTTGAGGATTGGGTTTTGTTCTTAAGTGTGGAGAAGGTTAGGTGATAACCCTAAGTACCATTTGAAACTAGGAATGAACATTTTGATTATTGGTGGAGTTTTTAGGTGGGCTTGTACACTTGTTGTATCTATTTGGTTTCGTGAATAGGGTCTTAAAACCCTACCTTGGTGTATTTATAGTGGTCTCTAATGATGAGGTATTGATTTGTTTAGAGGTCGTGAATCATTTGGGGGTAGCATTGTAAGTCTTGGAGGTGAGAGATTGTTTACTAAATATGATAGGTGTGCATTATGGATAGCAAGAAGGTGGTAAGAATTCTTTAAGGATTATATGGTCAGTGTGCATTATTTTTTCCCGATAAGGTTAGTGTGTAGTTGGTGCTCTAAGTAGGGAGCCTATGAGTAGCTTAGCACATGTGGTTAATGGTGGCAAGGAGGTGACTAGTGGACTCCATCGGTTGGTTAGATTGGAAGTTAGGTTGAGAGAAGTTGAGCATGGTAGAATAGCATTCTTGATGGTTCCAAATCTTCCTTGGTTAAGAGGTCTAGATTAAGCAAGGCCTTGATTTCCCTTATTAGATTTGAAAGTTTTGGGTGGAAATATGGTACAGTGGTACAGTAGAGGTTATCTCTCAAGGGGGAGATGGTGGTTATGGTACCAAGTGGGTTAGGTGTATTTAAGGTTGAAAATTGAGTTGAGGATTGTGAGTCCTTATAGAGTGTAAAGGGAGGTTGGTAAGGTTGCATAAGTTTGGGGATTTGCATATGGATGTAGATATGGTTTGTCCGGTTCTTCATGTTTCTAGGTAGATGGGATGTGTTGTGTTAGTGACTCTAGTGCTATAGTACTCCTTGAAATTATGGGTCATATGGAAGACAAGTTATCTTAGAGGAAGGTCCCAGAGGAGGTGTTGGATGGATGAGTGGGATAGTTGATTGGTGAGGATGTGGTGTTCATTAAGGCCCTCTTGAATGGGGTCATCAACTCAAAGGTGTCTCCAAGGAAGCCAAAGTAGTCTTATGGGAGCAATATTCATACCTCGTTCACTCTAATCAAGCCTAAAATAATGACTAAGTTCTTCATGTGGTTCCAAATCTTATGTTTCAGCCCCTACGTCATTCATATGCATTCACGTTTAAATTGGCAAGTTCATGATGATTTTACACTTATAATGAGATTTTGGAAAATGGTGTTTTAAGTGTAATATTGCATTCTTGTTGGGGGTTAATTTGTTTATGATCACTCTTGTCTTATATGTCTCTTTTACATTCGGGGACGAATATTCCCAAGGGGGAGATTTTGTAACGATCCCAAAAACGTGCCTCGGAATGCCTAGAATTTTGAACTTCATATATCTCAAAATCCATTCATTATTTCAAAATCCGACTTCTAATTTTTGTTTAGGGAAGTCCAAACTAGGGTAAAAGGGGTCCAACCCTGATTTAAGAGCAAAGATTTAGCAATTACAAAAATTCAAGAACGCAATTTCTAGAATAGTTTCCGTATCTGGGGCGCGATGCACCCTAGTGTTATTTTGTGCATTTTTCTATTTCGGGTCCAAGGCTTTAGGTCTTGGGCCTAAGGATTCCGCTACGTGTTTTTACCTATACTTAGCCAAATTTCACCCTCATATCATCCTAAATATTCCCCAATACTCACTAAAGCACTTAGCCATATTTTCACTCCCTAAACTCAAGTCCCAAACCCTCATCCCAAGCTAAGGTTCTCCTTCGAGGTTCTTCTTCAAGCTTCAAGTCTTCAATTTCAAGCTAAGGTATGTGGGTTTCTTTCATGGGTTCCTTTCACCCATGATACCCAAGCCTCCTTTTTCATAAATTACATGATTTAAAGTTGATTTACAAATGGGTCTTGATCATTATGAAATTCACTGCACACTATGTTAAAGCTATATAAAGTTGTAACTGTTTTGTTATGTTTTGAGCTCTAAATCTTGGATCTAATGTTGGATTTGATAGGGATTTTTATGTGAATGTCTTAAGGGTGTTGGAAGGTATTTATTGATTGTTCTACAATGGATTTTCTTGCATGATTTCATTCCTATATTTCATGATTTTATATTACTATTTCACACCCTCTAAGTGTTTGATAAAATGTCTGATTATGGTTTCTTAAGGAATTGAAGGTCCAAAGCATGAGATATGATATGAATGATGTTATGATGAGAAAATGAGCCTATGTATACGATTATTCCTATATGAAGTGTTGCACTAGAGCATATGATAAATCCTATATAAAGTGTTGCATTAGACCATACACGATCCGGGGGGGGACAAAAGCCCAGGTAACCACGTTGGGGGTTTATACTCATCAACCATGCGAGGGGTTTATACTTCGTCACCGTGTTGCTAAGGTGTGATCACCATCAACCATGTGAGGAATTTATACCACACAACCACCAAGGGGTTTATACCCTGAACAACTAGCTTGGTCTCTTCTTCACATATGATATCCTATATGAGCATGGTTTACTTAAGCATGTTTTACTTAAGTATTGAACATACATGTCATATTGTTATGTTATGTCTATTGCTTCATATTATGCATTTTGACTATGATGTCTACTTAAAGTTGCATTGCATCCTACATACTTAGTACATTCAAATGTACTAACGCATCCTCTTGCCTACATGATATCACCATGTAGGAATCGAAACCCAAGTTGATCATCCTCCTCCTCCACGTGGCTAGTTCGGTGTTACTCAAGCTAGTTGGTGAGTCCTCCATTTTGGGGACTTTCGTCTACGTTATATTATCTTGTATTGAGACACTTTACTTTATATACATTTTTAATATGAAGGTGAGCCCGGTTATTTTGTATTGGCCCTCGTTCTTATATATATTTAGAGTTGTTTGTTAGACAAGTTATGTATCTATGATTTGAGCTTAGACTCTTTATCTCTTGATGGTGATATTTCGTAAGCTATACCTTAGTCGCTTGCCCCTTATTCTTAATTTATGCCTTTTTACATGCTTCTGCAACCAATAATGTGTAATGATAAGTTAAGAGGCTTGATTGGGGTCCCTTCGGGCTCCCCATTCACCATGTCATGTCTAGGCCCTACTTTGGGTCATGACAAAGATGTTTGTGTTGGACCCTCAATTTGAAAGGTCAATTCTCACTTGGCGATATTTGAGTTATCGAGCTACTCCTATGAAACTCCTGCTTATGATTCTAATGTGCATTACATGACTATGTTTATATTCTTTAAAGTATTCTATAGGATTGACTTAGCATCGAATGAGGCATTGAGGTGGAGTTCAATAAGGGAACCCTAGTAGTAACCCTTTGACCCATAAATTATGTGCCACCATAAGAGCCCTTGTAGGCTAATATAGCTAGTAGATCCATGAAAGCACTAAATGATAAAGAAAGATGCATATTTAAGTTGACAGAATTCCACTTGGAAAGTGGTCTCCACATGGTAACATAGGGCATTATATTAGATTTCATGTAGTATCCCATATGGTCTTATATATCGATTATGGTCCTCTCCCACAATGTGTATGAGTTGATGTTTTTGTTCCATCACATGTTTTTCCATATAATACTTAGATTTAAATTTCATATAGAGTGTTACTCATTGACCCTATCTTGCATGGTTTGAACGACAATGTTATGCATGGAGACATCTAAATTTTATAGAATGATGGCATTATAATTTCATACATGATGAAATTACAATTTCATGTTTGCATTGCATCTCACATACTCAGTACATTCCAATATACTAACCGCATACTTTTCCTACATAATGTCACCATGTAGGGACCAATGTACCACATCCTCCACCCATACATGGCTAGTTTTCAACGATCGAAATCGGTGATTATATGAGCCCTTAGTTCGAGGACTTCACCTTCTTTCTTTTCATGCTTTATATTTGAGACTCCTATGCATTTAGAGTTTTTTGTTAAAGAATTTTACTTTCTATCTTATTTTCATGTCTTTTGTATTTGAGGGGAACCATGACTATGGTTTGGTACCCTCTAGGTCTTATGTAGTTGGCATGTTTAGACGATGAATTTTTTGTGATAGGATGTACCTTGACCTTTAAACATTGATTGTTTTTCCATAGTCTCATTTCCTACTTTTAAATTCCACACTTTTTTGTTTAAATTACCTATGAATGCTTGACATATGCTAAGATAGCTTGGTTGCAGTACCTCCAAGTTCCTCATTCAGCGAGTTATGGCTAGGACCTAGGCTTGGGCCATGACAAACATAGTCCCAGAGCACTAGGTTTGAAATGTTCCTTAGATGTCGAACATACCGTATCAAGTAAACTATTATTCACGATTATGAAGTGCACCACAATTATGAGACGTTTAGAAAACTTTTCCTTCTTTGTGAATCGTGTCATACCTTTAGAGTTGTCTAAGATTTCCCCTATCTAACAATATTCCCTTTTGCCATTTCTAGATCATGCAGCCAAGAAGAGCATTTTTACCTAGGTAAGTGAATGAAGATCAATCCCCTTCTCCACTATCTATAGAGGTGAACGAGGATCAAGCACCTCCTATGTGACAAGAAGAAGAAGACACACATGCAGAGTTTTGAGCTATTTTTGCAATGTTGGCTCAAGTCTTGGCCTACCAAGCTAATAGGCTGATTGTAATTTCTCCCGAAGGACTTTCACCAGCAACAAGAGTCCAAAACTTTATGAGGATGTACCCGCGTAATATCATGGTTCCAAAGTTAATGGAGACTTAGTTGAATTCACTAATAAGGCTTATAGAATCGTGGATGTCATTGGAGTGCCATTGTAGGAAAAGATCGAAGTCCTCCATTTTGGGGACTTTCGTGAATCGAAGGTGCAAGAATTTGAAGCAAGGGCACATGAGTATGAGGGAATAGTCCAACAAATTTAAAATGCTTTCAAAGCATGCACTGTTCATGGTGCCAGATCCACGGGCTAGAATGAGCAAATTCATCTCTGAGGTACTAGATTCAATAATGGGAGTCCAAGAGGGCTCGAATGGATGGTGGTGGATTCTCTCGCCAAAGGAGTGGTGGCCATAGCAAATTTCAAAGTGGCCCAAAGCAAGTGGTCCAAGGGTAAATTAATATTCCTCCTTCTCAATTCAACAAGCACAAGGGGGCTAATCCTAAGCCACAAACTCCCAATTGTCCTACGTGTGAAACGCCCTATAAATGGAGTGATTAGCTGGCTTCAATGACTTCTTTAAATATGTCAAGCCCAGTCATCACACCAAGGATCATAGAAGTAGTGGTTCTAGTCCACAAGGCCAAGGTGCGCAATCTCAAGGTGCTCTAAGAGCTAACAGGTTCTATGAATTGCAATCTCGCCAAAAGATGGAAGATACTTCAGACGTGGTCACTGGTATGTTGAAAATTATGATTATGATGTATATAGACTATTAGATTTGGGAGCCAAGTTGTCCTTTGTAATTCCTTTTCTTGTGAATAGATTTCATGCATGCCCCAAAGTACTAAATGAGCCTTTTAAAATTTGTACTCTCATTGGAGAGTTCTTGATGATGTTCACGCCCCAATAGGAAAGTGGTTGCTGTCAGCAATTAACCTAACCGAAGGTTAGGGTCGAATCCATAAGGAATACAGGGTTTGACTACAAGAATTCACTATCAATCATTTCAAGTATCTATAACTAAAATCTCTAAATGAGAGGGGGAGTTTTATGGTTGAAAAACAAAAGCAAAAATTAATACTATACTACGATGCGAGAAAACACGCAATTTTGGGGACAACTTGGGAATTGTGTTCCCCATGGTTCATTGATTTGATTACCCTAGATGACATAGCTATAAATTGAAATTCGCATGCAGGATAGGAATCTAGGTTCTTCCAGCCCTCTAGTAAAGGTGAAGGTTGAATTTCACCATGGCGCTTGGTTGGCAATGATGATGTGCCAACTAACCATTAACTATTGTCCTAGCCAAACTCCCCTTGGTCAGGTTTGGTTGATTAGATGAGAACACATCAATTGAATCCTGTCATCTACTTTCCTTTTCCTATTCGTCAAAACCTTGGTCGGGATCGTGACAGTAGGCAGGGTTTGGTGTTCGCCACCACCAAACAACAATCATAATGAAGGGAAATAGATAATACATGCAAAAGCCCAATCGTAGAAATGCAATAAACCTAGGTCATCTCAAGTCAACTACCCATAGTTCCCACAACCCCAAGTTGTGGGTGCTTAGCTACTAATGGCTAAGGTAAAACTAATAAGAATGCAAAAACACTACATAGTTGAGAGTTTTACCCAAAGTAATGAAGGATTATGGCACCACAAGTTGCAAACCACAAGCTTGATATATTGAGAATGAAACAATATGGGATTTGCACTCCCCAAAAGGGGGTTTTCCAAGAGAAAATGAAAATCTATTCTAGAACCCTAAAATATTCTTGAGAGAATATTCAAAGGTGAAGTTCAACCTTTTCAATCTGTGATCTCCCAATAAAAACCCTAACTTAAAGTATTTATAGTGTTTACAAATTTATCCTAAAAATTACATAGAAAAGACAGTTGGCAGTTGGTACACCTTACAGGTACAACTTGTAGGGTGACCTATGAGTCGTAATCGGGGTCTCATATCAGGTTCTTGGTATTTTGGACTCAACTAGTACGATCCACTAGTATGAGTCGTTGCTTGGGCAATGACTTGTATGCTCCTATTATAGTCTAGGCATTTAGTTTTTGGTCCAAAGCTTTGGCTCTCTGTTTCTTGCTACAAGTCCACCTATACCAGTCATAGTGAGACCAACGACTCGTAGGATGGCCTCATAGGGCTGACCTCCACTTAACAAATTTCTAATTTTTGTTCACTGTTTCTAGCTACGAGATCACCATACGACTTGTAGCTTGGGCTATGACTCGTAGGTGAGCTCGTATGTCCTGTACTTCAGTAAAATCAGCAATTTTCCTCAAAAATCATGCCAACCTATCTTTTCTGCAATAACAACACAAAAACACATAAAAACCATTAAAAAAGTCGCATTAAGAACTCATAATATTCCTTGTTTTATGCATCAAATGTGTTGTATTTTGACAGCACGTCAACACCCTCAAATTAGAACTATTGTTTTTCCTCAACTGACGACTCAATCTAAGTAGACAATAAGAAACATATAGCAGTTATACTAATGACATATACATTATTTACTCTTATTCAGGTATCAAACTTTCATTTTCAAAACATGATTGCAAGGCTACTAAGCAAAGCAAAACACAAAGATGCATTTTGCAACCCAACTATGATAAGCTAAGGAATATCAACCATCCACAATCACTGATATAGTCCTATACTAATCAAGTAGTGCAAATGCCCTCACAGAAAAGAAGACCCTCTTACTCACTCAAAAAGCATTTAGAATTCAGGGACTGTTGAAGCATTCTCACTTTCACAAATGAAATTCATGCAAGATGACTAACACCATAGGCTTGCCCCTATACTCAAGTTTCGAATTGGTGACAAAGTGGATTTGGATCACTTTAGGACTTAACGACTTGTAACGTAGGCTCATAAGGCGTTGGTATGGCATTTTAGGCAAGTAGTGACTAAAAGATATTCTTGAACTATGTTTACCAACACGTTTACCTTTATAACCCACACATTTTCACTAAATTCACCCTTATTCTCCTACTTCAAGTTTCCCCAGGGTGCCTACTTTTTCTTTTCAGCTGTGCCTTATTTCTGACTCTTTTTATTTTTGCTAATCTCTTCAACTCAAAGCACTTTTCTTTTCTTTTTCTTCACTCGACTCATGATTATTCATTTCTTTCTTTCTTTTCCAACCAACCACCTTTTTTTATTACTTTACCATAACAAAGGTCACCCTCAACTTAGGCTTTTAGCCTGAGGTGATGTAGACAATATCTATTCCCCAAACTATGGCCACAATTTGTAGCCACCCTCAACTTAGGTTTTTAGCCTCAATCAAGGTGCACATGTTCAAGGATAGACCAGGTACAATATCAAGGTATTTCATTAAACAAGATTAAGCTAGCAAGGTGTCAAGAAAGAATGAGTATGTGAGAAGCTCAAAAATTTAGAACAAGGGATTCACTCGCTAATTTGGTAGGTCATTTAGGTAAGAGTGGGCTCACTAACAGAACAAAGGCCTAAGATCTGGTCCAAATCAACCACATTACCAAACCAATCTTAGAGTACTAAGGCAAGTTCTGAGTTCATACATGATACATGAATGCAGCAAAATAAGCTCATAACACACATGGTATTGCACACACAATCAAGGATACTTATAGATCATGCTTCAAGCCTCAACTTACCTTTACATTATCAGAACGAACATTGTCAGATACTCCAAATGCATGAATGCATCAATAACCACAATCTCAAAAATTTTGAGGGTACCTAAATTTTTCAAATTATTCAAACAGTAATGATTACATCAATAACCAACAATCTCAAAAATATTGGGGGTACCTAAATTTTTCAAATTATTCAAAAAGTATTTAAAGACTATGTATACGCCAAAATACCATACTACTATGTATTTACACATTATCTACACTACCTAAACATGCTGGTTCAACAACTTAAACATCCATAAGGAAAAAGAAACAAGGCAAGAAAACCTTGGGATCAAAATAGGAGAAGTTATGGACTCGAGGCTACTCAGACTTCACCTCAATCTATAACTTCCCACACCCCACCAAAATAGAATACTTTGTCCTCAAAGTATAAATACTAACATTTCAAAAACTAACATCTAAAACAAGGATAAAAACAACATCCAACATAAAACATTTAAACAAATCCAAAAACCAACATAATAAGAATATTGTCTAATAGAAAGAACAAAGTATCCATAGATAAAAGAAAAGGGCTGGGGTCAAAAAGATCAAACATCATGGTGATCAAGCACCAGTATCTATCTGGTCAACAGGGTCCTAGGTCACGACCTCCTCCTCAGCTATTTGGGTCGCAGCTGTACGTGAGCTACCCTCTCCATGTGAAGTCTGCTGCTCCATATCACTCTATATAGCCGCCAACAGTATCAACTCCTGCACTACCTCCTTTGATATCAGCTCCTCCTCTGGTGCTGCTGGGTCATCAGGCCTAGGCTTCTTCTGGCTTAACGCTAGGTCATCTGTCTTGAGAGGCCTCTTTCCATAAGCATGCAAGCGGTTAGCTAACCAGTCAAAAACCTTATCACCTGCTGGTGCCACCTCTGGGAATGCAACAGGGGCTACTAATATATGTAATAGGTCAGCCTTAAACTTGGCCAACTCCTATGTCACTGCGCTAGTGTCAGTAGGCCGAGCACCCTCAAGCCTCCTCTGGACTCTTGTCTCAAATGCATCTATACGGGCATCCACCTCTCTAACTCTCTTATCTACCAAATCAAGGGTGAATGCCTTTACTCTCTCCTCTGAGTTCTATATGGTCTGGCTGACCCATGGTCTGGCCTGAGCTGCTAAAGCTTGTAGTCTAGACTCTGCGATAGCCACCCTACGCACTAGTGCCTAAAAAGGAATAGCAGAGATAAGAGAATCAACCTGAATAGTGGATGACGCTGGTGCTGGGGTACTGGAGCATAGCATAGATTCACTCTCCATAGCTGGGAAAGGCTCTGCAGTAGCTAGAGTAGAGACGCTAGTAGCTGGAATCAAACCCTGAGTTTGAGGCTCAACCAGGAATGGATCTCGGATGGCCGAAAGAGCTGAAAGTGATAGGGCCACTGGGTTCTCATCAATCTATATCAAGTTGGGATCCATAGTGCGTGCGACCTCGATATGTTGGTCCCCATGGGGGTCTATAGGAACACCTATTACACTACATAATCAGCGAATCAAACTAGGGAATAGTAGTGAGATGTTCATCTGGACGACGGACTCGTGGATTTGCTCGAAGATAATCCAGGCCTAATCTATCTCCTAACCAGCTAGAATGTTGACTAATAAAATAACTTGCTCTAGGGTGATCACATTATCCATGAAAGTAGGCCGAATACGCCAACAGATAATCGACTACCAAAACTTAGCCCAGAAAAAGAGGTGGGCTTTCACTATCGGATCTGCATGGTTTGTAACCCATGTCAGTTTGAACCCCTTCTCACATATCTGGCTGGCAATCCACTATAGCAGCTCGTTCTTGGCCCCAACATCTTTCTCACTCACCGTTCTTCTCATTTTGTCAATGCGACCATCGTACTCTGTGGTGGACTAAGGCACTCTGTAGATGGGCCAAAACTGAATCTATTGGATCATCTCCTCCGAAATGGAAACTCTCTGACCCCAAACTGATACCACTCGTAGTCTCGGCTGCTCAATCGGGTTCTTGTTCTTTGGCAGCCCTCGGTGAAGTATGGCAAGGTAGGCTGCATAAAACTCACGAGCTACGTAAGGGGAATACTTGCCCAGCTACTATGTAGTCCATCATGATTCGTGCCAATCTATCTCCGTATCTAACCCTGGTACTCTATCTAACCCAGAGTCATTCAGCCTAGACTCCTCATGGAATTGTCAACTGGTATGCCTTATCCCTTTGGCTCTAACCCCTGGGCATATATCTCCTTTATTCCTGTAAAGCACCATCTGGGGTCGGTCGAGGGATGTGATTGCACTTCTTCTTACTGGGCCTGGGAGGTGCTCAGACTCTTGACTCTAACCTTGAATGTGTAGGGGTCATCTGGGGTGAGCTACTTTTGGACCCATCACCGTTGCTCTCCTTCTCAGACTTGGAAGGACTCTCAAATTCTACCGAGGCTATAGCAGTGCAACCTCTGGTTTGAGGCACATTTGCCTCAGGGTCTATCCTGACTCTGTGGACTTTCATAGAGCCTTCGGATTGCTCAGTCTCTGAGGATTCGTCAACTAACCTCCATTAAAATGTTTGGATTGCTCGTTTATTATTTGGAGGCATTATATCTACAAACCAACCACACCACAATATTGAGCTTCAAGATGTTTGACAAAACAATGATCACATGACAAAGAACAAAAAACAAAAAACACTTAAATATAGATATTCACTGATACAGTTGTAGGTCTATAGCTACGAGGTACAGGTACGACTCGTAGGTTGTCCTACAAGTCATACTCTAGCCTTGTAGTACCAAGGTTTCTGAGAAAAATGCAATCTGAAATCAAATACGAGGTGTAGTTATGATTCATAGGGTGGTTTATGAGTCGTAGTCTAGCCTCATACCTCATTGCATAGGCATTTTTGAAATCCTAATCAGACTCACAAGACCCCTACCATGAGTCATAGCAGATGATATGAGTCGTAGGTGGATCTCATATGAGGAATATGAAGGAACCACAGGTGACTGGTGCCTACTACGAGGAACCACTACGACTCATAGGGGACCCTACGAGTCATAGAGGGGCCTCTTAGCTGGAAACAGAAGGCACTTGTAGTGCATATAACATTCCCACAAGAACCTTAAACAAATTAAACACAAACCAAGAATTGGTAATTATAAAAGCAATATAATAAATTTGACGCACAAGTAGACCCACTACAATATAAGGCAATTATACTAATCACTACCCCTAAAGATCGAAGTTAATCCCATATTACATCAAGCAAAACCAAAAGCAATTGCATCTTCAAACTCATACTTATTATCGACAAAACAATCCATCGAGATGCAAGTGAAATTCAAACACTTTCAATTAAATCCAATAAGATGTGGCATATTAAAACACACCCAAATTTTCAAACATTCCATTCCTGAGAATAATTTTCACAAGGATCAAAAAAACAATTAAGCACCATACTCAAGTGACCATCACTTTCACAAGTACAACCACCTACACAAGATTTCCTAACAAAGATCAAAGCATAACAGAATTTTTAAGCACTCAAACCCTACATTTCGTATCTAAACACAAGCATCATCACATGGTA
Source organism: Solanum virginianum (assembly GCA_000787875.1). Taxonomy (NCBI): domain Eukaryota; kingdom Viridiplantae; phylum Streptophyta; class Magnoliopsida; order Solanales; family Solanaceae; genus Solanum; species Solanum virginianum. The sequence continues at coordinate 60,052 of DF361656.1, forward strand.
TGAATCCTCATGATTAAACTAAGAACACAATTATCTCAAGAATAATACTCACCAAAATAGTGTACTAAAGTCAATCACAAAGCTTACCAAATAAGAGAAGAATTTAACTGATGCAAAGTAGATGGAAAGCAATGCCAAAAACACTAAAAAAAAAAAAAAAAAAACCTCGTTGGATTATTCACCAAAAAATGATGTGGCTAGCTGGGATTTGATCAGAACAGTGGATTAGGGGAAGGATTTGGGGATTTTCATCCGACTTAGGGTGAGAGAAAAGAATTTGGGGGTCCTTTTTATACTAAACCAGGTTAATATTTTAAAAAGCTGCAGATTGGGGCTATGAGACCCCAACTATGAGTCGCAGAGTGTCCTACAACTCATAGGTCCCTGTCTCATAGCAGATTCAACACTTGTAAAAATTTTAACTTCATGCCTGAGCATTATGAACCCCACTTACGACACGTAGAGGATCCTACGGATCATAAGATTGGCTTATAGTGTGCATGCCAACTTTCAATACTCGTTGTTGCCCTCTACGAGACATGACTACAAGTTGTAGTGGTGACTATGACTCATCGGCCTGCTCGTAAAGGCTGTTCCAAGTGTCATTTTTTCACATCTTCAATTCTTTAATTCCAATCTGCAGACTAAATCTCAAGACACAAGAATCTTCAAAAAATCACAATTGTATTAATGTCTTTCAACTTAAAACAAAAAACCACCTTACTACCTAAGAATTTCAATAACCAAAAACACTTAGTACAAACCAACAATTATCAAAGATGCTTCAGTTGCCTCCAAAGAAGCGCCTTAATTAATGTCATGGCTCGACTTTTTCTTTGTCTGTCATCAACAATCATCAAGATACCAAACCTCACTCTTCAATTCATCTGGGTATCTTATTGACTGCCAGATGTCAAACGCAACCTCTGCATAATTAACCCTAAACCGAAGCTGACCCGAGTCCATATCAACAAGAGCTCTCCCAGTGGCCAGAAATAGTCTTCCCAAAATGATAGGCACCTCAAAATCAACCTCACAATCAAGGATCACAAAAAATAAATTTATCAACCTTAATGAGCACATCAAGAAGTATTCCCTCTGGCTTTTTATGGTTCGATCTGCCATGAGTAACCATATTCTTGTCAGAGTGGGAGTGCCAAGACCAAGCTTTTTGAATACGGCAAGAGGCATTAGATGGATTCTCACCCCTAAGTTACACAATGCTCTCGTGAATTCAACATCACCAATGGTTCAAGGAATTGTGAATGCACCGGGTTCCTCTCATTTTTGAACAAGGCATTTGGTCATAATCGCACTACATTATTGAAGCTCTTATGAGAGCTCTTGGATCAAAGTGCATTTCTTTGTCACCAAATTATTCATGTACTTGGCGTACCCGGGCATCTTCTCCAAAGCTTCTAGAAGGGTAATGTTGATGGATAGTTGTTTCAACATCGAGAGGAAGTGTTTGAATTTACCCCCCATTTCCTTTTTCTTAAGCCTTTTGGGGAAAGGAGGAGGTGGTTTTGGAATTGACTTAATTTTTTCGTGCTCCCTCACCTCTTCTCTTTGCATCCCAACAATCTCCGGACCTTCTCTCTCAACCACAACTTCACCACCAATACTTTTCTCATCAACTTCATCCATAATCACCAACATAGGGGGATCAACAGTGTTTTTTCCACTCTTAATCATGATTGCCATGCAATGTCCTTCATTTTTAGGATTTTGAACCGTGTTGCTTGGCAAGGTACCCTTTTGGCATTGGTTCAATTGTGAAGAAACTTGCCTAAATTATTATTCTAGTTACTTAATTGCCACAGAGTGAGACTCTATTTTTTGATTAACACTTGAAATATCCACTTTCATTCCCTTCAAGGTCTTATCTTGGTGATCAGCTCTCTTCAACAACTTGTCAAACATCTCTTCAAGCCTCGAAAGTGCTTGGCACGACATCATAGTTTTTGGGCGGCACATAAGGACCACTCCTATAACCATTTCTTCTACCTTATTCGGCATCCAACACTCTCTATCTTTCATAGTAACCACCTTGGTTATCTCTCTAAGCACCATCAAGATTGTAGTTATGGCCTTGATTCTCGGAACCTTGCCTCCAATAGTCCGAGTTGGACCCTTGAGGGTTATTCTGGAAACCCACTGCTTGGTTACTCATGAAACAAGCATCATCATCAAAGAATTGATTTTCATATATGGGAGCCTTAGGAGTTTGGTGAGTGACCGCTTAGACACTTGCTTGATTTTGCTTCAAGACCAAGTCCATACTTGTGCAAAGTTGAACAAGTTGCTTCATGATCTCTTCATTGACCTTTGCTTGCTCATTATTGGTGTTAACCATACAAAAAGTCTTTATTGAACCTCACTTTTATTGACCCCATGCTCTATTGGTTTTAACCACTTGCTCCATCCTTACGGTTATCAATGCAAAAGGTTAGTCAAGAAACATGCCTTACATGATTTTGTCAGCGCAAGCTTGACTATTCTCATCAAGTGCCCAATAGAAAATCTCAACCAAGGCATCATTAACAATCTTTTGGTCAGGGACTATCCTCAATCATTTGGTAAATCTCTCCTATGTGGTACTAATAGAGTTACCCGAAAATTGTTCAAAGTTATTTATTTGATCTTTGAGCTTTAGCTTCTTTGATCTTGGAAAATATCTTTCTAAAAACACTCTCTGAAGCTCTGGCCAACTTGTTATTGTACCCGGAGAAAGCTCAGACAACCACACCATTGCATTCCCAGTCAGTGACAATGGAAACACCCGTAAACCAACGGTATCAAGAGAAAGATTTTGTGTCCCCATGACACTCTTGCAGACAAAAACCACATTATGGAAATGACGATGAGGATCCTCTGAAAGTAGCCCTGTGAATAACGCATGGTTTTGGATCATTTGAAGTATCCCACTTGACACCAAGAACTTAGTGTCTGCTGGTAGTAGAGGCAAAAGTATAACACTAGTAACGTCTATGGCCATAGGGTTCAAGTGATATTGGTTTCAACCATAAGCATTCTCGTTGAAATCACTAAGTTGTGGCCTATCGTCCCTCAGTGGTGGATTCTCCTAAGTTGTGGCCTATCGTCCCTCAGTGGTGGATTCTCCTCTCTTACCATATCATCATTTATATTTATTTCTTTCTCAACAACAATATCCTCATTCACTTGAGTCATTCTTCTAAAGAGTCGATGGATCTCTAAATTCATTGAAGCTAAAGGATATCCTTGGCTCCTTATATTGGGCATATAACCTAGTACACCATATAAGTAAAATCAAACAACAAAAATAAAAACTAAAGTAAAATACAAGAGACTCTAGAAATTAATACTTTAACTAACTAATAGTGAAATTAAGTCAAAACCTATTCGTATTCCCCTGCAATAGCGCCATAATTTTTGATGATGTTCACCCTCCAATAAGAAAGCGGTCGTTATCAGCAATTAACCTAACCAAAGGTTAGGTTTGAATCCACAAGGAATACAGGGTTTGACTATAAGAATTCACTATCAATCATTTTCAGTATCCATAACTAAAATCTCTAAATGGGGGGTGGGGGGAGGTTTGTGATTCAAAAACAAAAATAAAAATAAACACTATACTATGATGCGAGAAAACACTCAATTTTAAGGATAACTTAGGAATTGTGTTCCCCATGGTTTGTTGACTCGATTACCCTAGACGATGTAACTATAATTGAAAATTTGCATACAGGATGGTAACTTAGGTTCTTCCAGCCCTCTTGTGAAGGTGAAGGTCGAATTTCACCATGGCGCTTGGTCGGCAACCATGGTGTACCAGCAGGATGGTAACTTAGATTCTTCCAGCCCTCTTGTGAAGGTGAAGAACGAATTTCACCATGGCGTGCCAATTGACTGTTACCTATTATCCCTGTCAACCTCCCCTTGGTTAGGTTTGGTTGATTAGACGAGAACACATCAATCAAATCCTGTCATCTACTTCTATTTTCCTATTCGTCACTACATTGGTCAAAATCGTGATAGTAGGCGGAGTTTGGTGTTGGCCACCACCAAACAACAATCATAATGACGGTAAATAAACAATACCTACAAAACCCTAATGATAGAAATGCAATAAACCTAGGTCATATCAAGTCAACTACCAAAGTTTTCTACAACCCCAAGTTATGGATGCTTAGCTACTCATGGCTAGGGCAAAACCAACAAGAATGCAAAAAAAAAAAAAAGACATAGTTGAGAGTTTTACCTAAAGCAATGAAGGATGATAGCACCTCAAGTTACAAACCACAAGCTTGATATATTGAGAATGAATAAAATATGGGATTTGCACTCCCCAAAAGTGGGTTTTCCAAGAAAAATAAAAATCTATTCTAGAATCCTAAAATATTCTTAAGAGAATATTCAAAGGTGAAGTTCAATGTTTTCAATCTGGGATCTCCCAATAAAACCCTAACTTAAAGTATTTATAGTGGTTACAAATTTACCCTAAAAATTACACAAAAAAATAGTTGGCAGCTGGTATGGCTCACAGGTACGACTCGTAGGGTGACCTATGAGTCATAATCGAGGTCTCGTATTAGATTTTTAGCATTTTGGACTCAACTGGTATGACCCACTGGTATGAGTCATTGCATGGACAATGACTCGTATGCTCCTCTCATAGTCTAGGCCTTCAGTTTTTGGTCCAAAGCTTTAGCTCTCTATTTTCTGCTACAAGTCCACCTATACGAGTCGTAGTGAGACCTAGAACTTGTAGGGCTAACCTCCACTTAGCAGATTTCTAATTTTTGCTCACTGTTTTTGGTTATAAGATCACCATATGACTCGTAGCTTGGATTACGACTCGTCACGTATGTTTTGTGCTTCAGCAAAATCTGTAATTTTCCTCCAAAATTATGCCAGCCTACCTTTTCTGTAACAAAAGCACAAAAACACATAAAAACCATACAAATTCGCAGAAAAACTTATAAAATTCCTTATTTTAGGCATCAAATATGTTGTATTTTGATAATACATCAGTGCTTTATTGAACAAAAAGTCTATAGAGTTTGTCCCATGTCCATTTTGCATAAAGTCTTTTTTTGTAACTTGGTAGAGCTTTTAATGGTCTACTTTGATGTCATACTTTGGATGGATTAGTTGAATACTTTCTACACTTTTATAGATTACTGAACTCATAGGGTCTGTTTCAATTCCTAAATTACCCTATTCTTGAGTTGAAGTGTAGTAGTTCTTCATGTGGAGTTCAATTTGTCTCTTAACTTAAATCCCATAAAATGATTTCCAAGGAATATATTTATTATCTAGTGAGGATTAGAGATGTCACTTCTAAAGTCCCCTCTCTTTAGTTGGTCTCCATTGTAAATGAGTTTTTTTATGTCTTTTTGAGAGAGCTACATGATGTTCCTCTCAAAGAGAAATAGATTTTGGCATAGACCTCTTACCCAATACTCATCATATCTCCATTTCTCCTAATTGAATAGTCCGGCCGAGTGAAAAAAAGCTAAAAGAGAAATTAAAGGATCTATTAAAGAAGGGTTTCATTAGGCCAAGTAGGTATCCACTGGGTGCCTCAGTATTATTTGTGAGAAAGAAAGATGGGTCACTCTGAATGTGCGTACACTGCTGACAACTCTTGTTGGCATCAAGATCAAGCATCCGCTCCCAAGGATAGATGACTTGTTTAACAAATTGCAAGGGGCCAAACACTTTTCCAAGATTTACTTGCAGAACATTTATCACCAACTAAGGGTGAGGGAGAGTCATATTCCCAAAAAATATTCCAAACAAGGTATAAGCATTTTGAATTTATGGTAATGCCTTTTGGCCTAACCAATGAGCAACATTCTTTATATAGCTCATTAATAGAATGTTCAAGCCCTACCTTAATATCTTTGTGGTGGTATTCATTGATGATATCTTGATCTATTCTCGAAGTGAATAGGAGCATATAGATTATTTGAGGATGGTGTTGCGAACTTTGAGGGAAGAGAAATTATTTCTAAGTTTAAAAAATGTGAGCTTTTGTTAAAAGAAATTGCTTTCCATAGGTATGTGGTATCAGGAGATGGAATCAAAGTTGATCCTAAGAAGACAAAAGTGGTGAGAAATTGGCCTAGGCCATTAACTCTTTTGTACATTTGGAGCTTTTGGGGCCTAGCTAGGTAGTACAAAAGGTTTGTCCTCCATTTCATCACCTTTGACTAGGTTGACTCAAAAGAAAATAAAGTTCACATGGATAGATGAGTGTGAGATGAGTTTCCAAACTTGAAGGATTCTGACCTTGCTGGAGGGAATTAAAGGATTTGTGGCATATTATGATGCCTCAAAGGTTGGTTTAGGTTGTGTTTTGATGCAAAAATGGGGGATGATTACCTATGCCACAAAGCAATTAAGGTGCATGAAAAACACTACCCAACACATGATCTTGAACTTGAGGTCATGATGTTTGCATTAAAGATATGGCATTATTATTTGTATAGGCTTCATGTGGATGTATTCACCGATCATAAGCTCCTTCAACATGTGTTCACCCAAAGTGACCTCAATCTAAGACAAAGACGATTGCTAGAACTTCTCAAAGATTATGACATAAGTATGAAGTATCACCCGATCAAAGCTAATGCGGTGGCTAACACACTTAGTAGGGTATCCATGTACAGTGTGTCACATTTAGAAGATGGTAGAGAAAGGAAGTTGGCAAAAGAAATCCATAGGTTGGCTTGGGAGTGAAATTGAGTGATGCCAATAATTATAAATGATTGTATTGAATGGATCCGAGTCTTCATTAGTTATGGATGTCAAGTCTAAGCAAGATTTTAAACTCGCCTTGGTTGAATTAAAGGCCTTGGTGAAGAAAAGAAAGATAGATGTCTTCTCACAAAGGGGAGATAGGGTACTTGCTTACCAAGTGAGGTTGTGTGTGTCAAATATTGATGGATTGAGTAGTTTGATATTGCAAGAAGCTTATAATTCTTTTTATTCCATTCATCCTGGTTCCACTAAAATATATAGAGACTTGAGGGAAGTTTATTAGTGGAATGGTATGAAGAAGGATATTCCCAAGGTTGTGTATGAATGCTCTAATTGGCAACAAGTCAAGATTTTGAACATCAAAGGTCAGGTGGTAGCTCAAGATATTGAAATCCCCATGTAATAACTTGCATGTTGTCTGCCTGGGAAAAATGGAAAGTTAAAGAAATTTTGAAGTAAATTGGTTATATGAGCCAGTCTATGACTTGTAGAATAAACCATGGACCATAGGTGGATTAGTGGATTTGAGAACAGGAAGATGGAAAATTTGAGAATTTCTAGAAAGTGAGTTACAAATTAACAAGATAGAGCACAAAATGGAATCACGAACCAGCATAGGTTTCATAGAAAGGAGTCCTAAAGGACCTAAATATTTATAAGTCTGAAACACTACTACAAGAGGAATTATGGCCCATAGATAGATTGACGAATCATCCTGCATGTTCATTGATTCACGACCCGTAGATGAGGTCTCGTGGTTAGTTCTGGCAGTTTTTAATGAAGGGCATTTTTGACATGTCCAATTCATTTATGTCCTAAACTATGCCGTTTTGGCCCTCTTAACTACCTTAACCGACCTAACCCCTATAAATCCTATCCAAATTCATTCAAAGTCATTCATATTTCTCTCTCTAATTCAAGGATTTCATTGAAGCTGGGGATTGAAGGTTTGACCAAGGTCTTTCCAGTATTTCCTCTTCAATTTTAAGGATTCTCACTTTAGGTATGTAGGGCTTAATTCATGGATTACTTTCATCCATGAAGCCTAACCAAAATCTCATTTTTCTTAAAATTTCATGAAAATTTCCTATGAGCTTTTATGCTATGATTCTAAATGCATGCATTATGATTCTTACATGGTGATTATTTCTAATTATGCATGAATTATGAAGAATTATACCATTTATATGATTTTCAAGAAAAATATGTGATTTCAAATATGTATGATTCGAGCTTAATGATTTGATGTGGCTTCCTTTACTAATGATCTAAATTGGTTTTAATTGCATATTTTCTCTATGAATCTTATCCAATTGCTTGATTTTGTCTAAATTATTCATGGACCCACACTTAGCCCTAATCTCCTATAATGAAGTTATGAATTTTCATGATTATGATCTCAACTATGTAAAAGCATGTTTTATGATAATGACGATGTTATGATAATGATAATGATGATACTATGACAAAGAGGGTGATGAAAACTCTAATATTGATGATGATGATAATGTTAAGATGGGGATGTCTACCCACACTATGATGAAAAGCAAATAGATGGACTATTCTTATGATATAATGTTTTTATAAAAGATTGTAATGACTATTTTACAAGCTATGAAAGTATGAGTTTAATAAAATATGAACTATGTTAAAAGTTATGTATATGCATGATTTATGTATTCTGTGGGATATGACTTAGTACCAAAGAGGACTTCGGTAAATTCTATAGTCCCCTAACTATGTGCCACTATAGGATGATGTTCACGTTTTTATGCCGTAAAGGTGTACTAATATATCCATATAGCTTTTAATGGAAACTCACTATGCTAGGGTAGATCCAAAAGGGTAGGGTTAAATGATGGGTTCTCACCGTGCTAGGATAGAGCCTATAGGGTGAGGACTGAGCCTAACTTATTAAGGTAGACTCCTCTTTGCTTGATTTAGAGGGAACACCAAGATTTAATGTAATAGTCTGCATGGTCTTATATATCGGTTATGATCTTATTCTCACATATGTATGATAAGGTTATGAATGGATTTGATGATGTTTATTCTCATGATTTTTAAACTTGCATTGCTCATGGATATTGTGTTCTTATCCTATTGATTATGATTATGCATATTGATATTATTATAATGTTCTTTTATTCATGGTATACCTATATACTTAATAATTTCATGTGCTAATGCATACTTATTTTCCTATATGATCTAACCATGAAGGGGTGGACGACGAGGCGACTATTCTATTTTATGGCTAGATTTGGCCTCTGAGCTTGAGGATTTTTGGAGAGTTCCCATGCTTTAGGACTAATCCCATTTATTATTTCTTTATATGTTGAGACTTTATCATTTTCTTTTGATGTGTATCTTGAGGTTGAGCTAGTAAGCTATGTTCTAGAGCCCGCCAAGATCCTATGATGTAGAGGAATATTTTGGATACTATGGATTGATATATATTCCCTTAAGAGAAATATTGTGTTCTAGCTTTATGAATTTCCACTTACTTATTCTCTTATGTATGCTTATTTTACCTTATGAATGCTAATGACATGAATACGAGGCTTGGATAGGATATCTTTGGGTGTTGATTCACCGTATCACGGTTAGTCCCTAGGTCTAGGTCGTGACACCCCAATTGAAAGTAGGAAGAGATTAACATGTACTTTGTAGTTGGATTTCCTAAGACAAAGAAGCACTTTGACTCCATATAGGTGATAGTGGATTGAATGAAGAAGTCAACTCATTTCTTACAATTCAAGATAACTTTTAGTGCTAAAGACTATGCTAAATTATATATCTGAGAGTTGGTGAGGTTGCATGGGATTTTGTTGTACATCATATCAGATAAAGGAGCTAAATTTATCTCTCACTTTTGGAAGTTGTTTAAAAAGGGTCTTGGTACTAAGGTGAAGTTGAGTACTTTTATCCTCAAATCGATGGGTGAGCTAAAAGAACAATCCAAACATTAGAGGATATGTTTAAGGCTTGCGTATTGGAATTTCAAGGAAGTTGGGATGACCTTCTACCTCTTATTGAGTTTTCTTACAACAATATCTTGCATTCAAGTATTGAGATGATGTCATTTGATGCTCTATATGGCAGGCAATGTAGATTACTAGTTAGGTGGTTTAAAGATGGTGAAATGGACTTGTTATGGCTATACGATGCCATGGATGCCATGGAGAAAGTAATACTTACAAGGGAGAAATCAAAAATGTCTCAAAGTTGGAAAAAGTCATACTTCGATGTTAGGAGAAAGGACCTTAAGTTCAATGTTGTTGATTAGGTCTATTTGAAAGTATCACCAATGAAGGGTATGGTTTAGTTTGGCAAGAAAGGAAAATTGAGACCTAGGTATGTAGGGTCTTACAAAATTGTGAGAAGGGTTGGCAAGATGGTATATATGTTAGAGTTGCTTATGAAAATAAACATGATTCACCCCATATTCCATGTGTCTATATTGAGGAAATCCATAGGGGATCCAAACTCCTTAGTCCCATTAGAGGATGTGAGCATTGAGGAGAATTTGATTTATGAAGATGATCCAGCTAATATCCTAAACTGGCAAGTGAAGAGGATGAGAAACAAGGAGTTGCATCCATTAGAGTACTTTGGAGGAATTAACAAGTTGAAGGTAAAACGTGGGAAGTGGAAGCAAAGCATACATAATGAAACAATATTCCTATCTTTTACACTCTACTCAAGCCCAAGGTATTAACTTCTTCTTGCCTAAGACCTCAATTTCCTTGTATTTCAGTTTCTCATGTTGTTTATGAATATTTGTATATTTATGGACTATTTTGAATCACATTTATAGTATGATTTTTGAAATTTTCATGAAAAGATGTTTAGATTACATTTTTGCATTCATGTTGGATTGTTAGTTACGTATTTAACTCCTTCAAGCATGTGTTTAGTACATTCAGGATGAATGTTCCCTAGTGGGAGATATTTTAAAGACCCTCAAGTTAGAAGGTTAGAAAGTATAGAAAAAGTGGAACGGGGAAAAGTTGCAGAGGCAATGTACATGTCACAACCAAAGCCTAGGTCCTAGTAGTAACACGACAAATGAGGGACCCGTAGGCACTTATCTAAGTTATCTTAGCATACATTAAGCATTCATATGTTAACATCAACATAATGCAGAAATAAAATGGGCAATAGGACTAAAGGAGGACATTTAAGCTCCAACAAGAAACATTTCATCAAAAACATCATAGTCCAAACATACCAACTACATATGACTTAGCAAGGATTGACAAACAGTCTTGGTTCTCCTCAAAAATAAAAAAGACATGAAAATAAGATAGAAAGTAAAATTCTCCATACATCAAGTCTACAATATACAATCATCCAAAAGATACAAGGCATTAAGAAAATGGGTAGAGTCCCTGAACTAAGGGTTCACCAATACTACTAGTATTGATTTCCAATAAGCTAGCCATGTGCTGGTGGAGGAGCTGGGATGAAGGGAATTTTTGTCCATTCCTTGCATCCTAGACTCAAAAATATGTCCTTTTGGGACTCTTTTGCCTCTCATATCAGACCCTAAACCCTTATAAAGCCTCTCATTCACTCTACTCTCAAACTCTCTCAAATTTTCTCTAAGGAAAGAACACTTTCAAGGCTAAGGCAAGGTTAGAGTTTGCTTTCAACACTTTCAAGCCTAGGGCAAGGTTAGAATTTGCTTTCAAGGATTTTATTCTTCAACTTCTTTAAGTTTTTTCTTAAGGTCATTTTAAGGTATGTAAGATTGATTTATGGATGCCTTCTACCCACAAAATTCAACATTAAATCCTTTTACCTTTTCTTTAAGTTCTTGAAAATTTTAAATTCCATAAACATATTTTTTAATGATATTTTTATGATATGTTTACATATATTTTGATCTCAATAATATAATGCGATGACATGCAATGACATTTCTGATGTTTAAGTTGATAGCTATGATTTTTCTACTTAAGATTTTATCAATGATGTGTGGGATACTTAAACTAGTTCCAAAGCTACATATTATATCATGTTCATGCATTATTCCACTGAATCACGTGATTTTAAGTCATTGCATAAGCCCAATAAGTTCATTAGAATTTGCATAATGTTGATGATAAGGGCAAGAGTAAGATTTAAAGTTATAAATATTGTCAAAGATCTAAGCATGTTGCAATTGCCCTTAAAAGATATTTATAATAGACCCTAAATGTAAAGCATCGATTCTCACTTGGGTGGTTTTCGAGTTATCGAGCTACTCATATAAAATTGCTATTTATTATTCTAAGTTACATTACAAGACTATGTTTATATTCTCTTAAGTATTTCATAGGATTGACTTAGTCCCGAATGAGGTATTGAGGTGGGGTTCGGTAAGAAAACCCTAGTAGCAACCCTTTTTCCTATTAACTATGTGTCACGATAAGAGCTCTTGTAGGCTAGGTTACATCAAAGCCCTAATGATAAAGAAAGATACATACTTTAGTTGACAGAGTTCCACCCAATAAGTAGTCTCCCCATGCCAACATAGGGTGTTATACGATTTCACGTAGTAGCTCACATGGTATTATATATTGATTATGGTCCTCTCCCACAAAGTTTATGAGTTGATATCTTAGTTCTATCACATGTATTTCCATATGATACTTAGATTTTCAATTCATATTGAGCATTATTCATCGACTATGTCTTGCATGTTTTGAACGATAGTTACAATTCCATACATGGAGACTTCTAAATTTTATGAATGATGGTATTACAATTTCATGCTTGATGAAATTACAATTTTATATTTTCATTGCATCTCACATACTTCAGTACATTCTAACATACTAACATATATTTTGCCTACATGATGTCATCATGTAGGGACCGATATACACGTTGGGGAGTTCACTTTCTTTCTTTTCATGCTATGTATTTAGACTCCTATATATTTATAGTTGTTTATTGAAGACTTTTACTTTCTATCTTATTATCATGTTTTTGTATTTGAAGGGAACCATGACTATGCTTTGATCCTCACTAAGTATTATGTAGTTGGTATGTTGGGACCATGAAGTTTATGTGATGGGATGTACCTTGACCTTTAAACTTTGAATGTTTTCCCTTAGCCTTATTCTTCACTTTTAAATTTTATACTATGTTTGTTTAAATTACCTATGAATGTTTGATGTATGCTAAGACGTCTTGGATATGGTACCTCTAGGTTCCACATTCACCATGTTATGACTAGGCTTAGGATTGGGTCATGACAATTATATCATATTTCATTTCATTCATTGCTTTAATGTGGATGTCTCTATAAAGTGTGACATGATGGTTGATCCTGTACTTGTAAATTATTGAAGATTATTATGTTGCATATTTGTATAATGAATGTGTATATTGTGTACGTTGATTTTTCTGAGTATAGGTTGAAGTTACGGAGATTTGATGGGTATGAAAGGAGTACTTGCATTCTTTATTCTCTACCCATTTTAGATCTTCTTGTTGGGTACTATGTAGATTGGTACTAACCCTTGCTATTATACTTGGTGTAGCTTGTGAGTCTAATTTTGGTTGACCTCTTTTTTTATTTTGGATCAAGCTTTAAGACACTCTAAGAGGTAGCAGCAAGTCCTTTTCAGCAAACCTTTCTGATTTCTATTTACTCACTGTCAGTATTATATTTGAGAACCAAAAACATTGAGGCTTGTATAATTTTCCTTTCAAATTCAGTTGTCATAGAGGCTTATACATGTGACACCAATCTTGGGTTGGTTTTTAGATTAGGAATACCTTTTCTGTTATTACTTATCCTTACATACATAGACCATTACTTCTTTTTATCTTTCAATATTTTTATTTATATATTGTTTAGGCTGACTTATCTTTGTGGGGTAAATCCTAGTGTCATCACACTCGATTTTGGATTGTGACACTAAGTTATGATTAATTTAATATCTTATTATTTACTATTCTATTAGAATTAGACTAAGCACTAAGAAGACTTGTGCAGGGGTTTTAGTCTGAAAGATGTCTGGTTATCTTCCCAAAATAATCCTAGTAGCAACCTTTAGCCTGAAAACACATGTCACCTTAGCTTTGCCTTATAAGCTTAGCCAATGGATTTCTATATAACTCATGATGTAAAGGTTCTCACGGAGTCTGACTTGGCAATGTAGCCCCTCTCTTCTCCATGTGGGAGTTACATTGAATTTTATGTTATAGCCCTCATGGTCTTATTAACTGTTAAGATTGAAATAAAATAATTAGGTTTACTTTCAAGCTCATAATATGAATTTGATCCATTGACCACGTGTTTTTACTTATGTTTTATCTCATGGTTTAATAATTATAGTCTTGCATCTCCTGACTCATGTTCTATATTACTTATGTACATACATGCAAATTATTCACATATACAGTACATTCAAAGCACTAACGCGGACTTCTTTGCCTATATTATTTCACAATATAGGGATAGACTATCACTCTATATTTCATTCTCATACCTAGATTGAAAATTGATTCACTTAATTGGTGAGTTCTCATGCTTTGGGGACAATCCATTTGAGTTTCTATTCTTTGTTATGTTCGGACTACTTTACTACTTCGATTAGGATGAGCTAGGGCTTGTCCTATGCTCCATCTATGATACTTGAGGCATGTTAGACAAAGATGTGCAAGTCCATGTATTTGAGTATGATCTATTAACAAACTTTCTTTTGAGACTTATCTTTCACTTTGCTTCCTATTGTTATTTTACATAATTTATGTATGATTGATATGCTAAAAAAATTCAGTTGGGATTTCTTTGAAAATCCTAATCATCGTATCATACCTAGGCTTAACTGCAGTCATAGCACCCTCTTTGTATGATCACTTTCCATTAGTCTTAATTTCTTTTATGGTCCTTAAATCCTTTTATGGATCAACTAATTTTTAAAAAACTTTTTCAAATCTAAGGTACGATATATAACACTCATCTATGGTTCATAGATGTCACTACGACCTATAGATGAGCCTCATACTCGCTATATCAAAAAACTTTTTATAGCTTTTCTTTCTTATTCCAAACTTTTCAACTTTTGGGGTATTACACTTGTTATGAGAGATCATCATAATGTTGGATGGTTTATATAAGTGTCTTCGTCAGTATGTTACGAAATTATGATTTAAGGAGTTATTTTATTATTATGAGAAAGTATTATTAGATTCTTACCATTTCAAAAGATGATGATATGATTATTCTTGACTATTTCTATTGAGAATTTACCTAGCAATGAGCTGACCTAAGGATGAAGGCTTACCCATTAATAGAGGAATGAGTCCTTTTGTAGTAATTCTCATTCCAGAACTATGTACAATGGTAGGATATGGGTCGCCATTAGTTGAAGGATGATTCTTTGGTACGCCACCTATTAGTTGAGGTATGACTTCTATCCATGTCATCCGTTAGTAGAGGCTTGACTTAGCTTACTTAATGGGTCAATCTAGCATACGCCTTTATTCCTTGGCAAGCATATTGAGCCCTTTTTGGTGGGGCAATAGACCATGCTCCATATTATCACATGATTATATATCAGTTAGTGGTGTCTTTCACTATGTATGTTTTATGATTTGATCACTCAATTTATGATGTGATTATTAGAATTTTGCATTGATTTTATATCAATTATTTCAATCTCAGATATCAGTTCCATGATATATTTTACTGGTTCATTGCATTAATTACCATCTTTCTGACTTGTCATATTATCATTTCATGTTATTGCATGTTCTTCACACTTAATATATTCCATAATATTAATCACATACTTTTATCTATATTTTTTTCATAATATAGGTGTACATGATCCCCATTAGGCCTGCAATTAGTATTGCCTTAAATAGTTGTGACTTTTGGCGAGTCCTCAATCTTTTACAGTATAATCAAATTATGAGTAGTTCTATTATTTTTCTTCCTATACTTACTTTCAGACTTTTATGTTAGTGAGTTAGGCCTTGTTCTATACCCCATCTACTTAGTAGAGGTTATGTCAGACTTAATATGTATTTCGTTTTATCAGTGTTATTCTTATACTTAACTTTGATTGAGGGGTTAAGGCATTTTTAAGACTTATAACTAACATTTCATCCTTTTGCATGATTTTTATATTATCTTACGTTATGCTATGCTAAGAGGCTTGTTTAAAATTTTTTGAGTTTTTATTTGTTGTGACATGTTTAAGATCTAGCTTGGATTGTGACAACACTTTCCCAAGCAAGCAAGAAAAAGTATCTTTGACTCACTTAATATCCTTTGTCATTAAGTATTCTCTTACATAGAAGAGTCAAAGATGGACAACTAAGGGTAATGTTAAAAATCTTATTAATTTTTGTGATAATTTCATAAATCTTTCATTAGGTTTAATTTAATAACGCTAACCTCCCTCGTGGATTACAATATTATGATTATCTCATTTATTTGGGCTTTTTTTAAACAATTCTTTTAACCTATTAATCATTTATGTGAAAAATAATAATTTGGCTAATCTACCCCTATTGATATACTCTTTTATTTAATCAATATTATAATTTTCTTCTTTAATCAATTATTGAAGATTCAAAAACCGAAAACCCAATAGTCAAAATTCTCTCTTTTATGCAAATTATGTAGGTTATGTTCCCAATTTCCATAGTCATGGGGCAAAAATGAAAGTTAATCTTTCTTATTGATCTTTCATGTTCTTGCTTCAATAATCTCTTCTAAAAGGTTGAGTTCATGTATGTTAAAAATTTTATTAAAAAAAAGGCAGAATGATTAAATACCTTTCTGAACTTGAAGCTTTTTATTTAGTGAACACTTAAACTATGACCAATTTAAAATACTCCACCCCCCACCCCTCGCCCGAACTCCTTAAAGATTGATCACGATCCCCTGTAACGTCCATCTGTGTCTATCATGTATGCACGTGCCTGACATGGTGGAAAAGCAGCTGACGTAGATATCTTGATGGTGATAATGTGTATTTCTGATTTCCATGGTGGGGCCCTTTTTGTTTGACTTATCAAAATGTTTTAATTGTGATTTGTGAGACTAATTATAAAGCGGTTTATTCCCCCCCCCCCCCCCCTTTTTTAAAAA
>DF361656.1:76940-88074 GCA_000787875.1 Solanum virginianum
TTTTTCCCCCCCCCCCCCCACTTTTTTAAAAAAATTTTTTAGAGTTATTTTTTTTTACAGAAAGATATCTTCTGTAATGAGCTAATTGGATTAGGTTACAAATTTTTAAATACTAAAGTAGTTATAAATTGGAAAAGACACATTCATTACTAAACTCGTAGTTTTGTTCTAGTAATAGTTTATTTGATCAATCTTTTAAAATTATTTTTAATTTCTAAAAAATAATTTTTATAACTACTCTGAAGTACAATTTTTTTCTTTTTAAAAGCTTACCTACACATTAATTTAAGATCTATGCAGTTTCATGCAAGCATTAGTAACATTATATTAAAAGGTGTCGAATGAATGCGTAAAAATGCATTAAGTTAATGGGTTATTAATCAGCTCAAGAATTATTTGTGTTAAAATGGGTCTGACTGAAATGAACTAAAATGTATATTACAATTCAATTCACCCAATTTTTACTGAGTTTTATTTGCTTAAACAAAAAGTTTATATAATAAATATACACAAAATATCAAATAAAGAAAAATACTTTTCTAAAATGCTAACAAAAATTTGTAGGATATTTTACATATTATAATTCCATGAAATAAAAGTTTAAAAAAAATTACATATTATAATTCATGAATTTAGCAAAGAAAGAAGGAGAGAAATTTTTAAAATTTGAAATTTGTAATTTGAAAAGGGAGAAAAAAGTAAGAGGAAATGGTGAATAAATTGATATGGTGAAGAGAGAGAAATACTCATATTTCTAAAGAAAAAGTAAGTAAAATGCAGAATTTACCATTGAAAGGAATCTAATTTGACATAAATTTACTTTCTCACAAGTCTTTTGGCATTTATAGTCTATTTTTATGCCAGGTGGACGTTGCAGGGGGTCGCAATCAAGCTTTGAAGGAAATCCGAGGAGGATGATATTTAAAATGATCATAATTTAAGTGTTCACTGAATAAAAAAATTCAAGTTCAAGGGGATATTTAACTATTTTGCCTAAAAAAAATTATCTTTGATCTAATATACCTTGTTATTAATGTTAGTTCAAGAATTAAATAAACAAAAAAATTAATATCACCTTAATATAAGCTTCTTCTTTAGACTCCCAAAGAACTTAAATATTCAAGATTAATTTGATCCAGTCAGATATGAATATTGAAGAGGAGGGAAAAGAACATAATAGATGTTTCCAGAGTAATATAAGAAATACTTTGAGCCAATGCATTCAAGTTTTTTTGTTTTTTAAAAATATATTTATAAATTTAGTGAATAAAAAAATATACTAGCACGGGTGAATTAGTCAAAGTATAAATATAGAAGCTAAAAGTAATAATAAATAAATTAAAATAAAAAAAGTAATCATAATATCATAAACTATGAAGAAACCTAATGTTATTAGGCGAAATCTAAAAAAAACATTCAAAAATTATCTCTTTATTTTAAAGGACATTTTAGATTTATTTAATGATCCCTAAAAAGGTATAAAGATGAGGTCTCTTTCTTAAATCATAAAAACTAATGCAATCTCATTTCTTTTTATAAAAAGATTTGCTCTAACAAAAGTAATTCTCTATGCTTTTGGAGATTGACCTTTCGTTTTCTACTAACATTTCAAGCTCTCATTCTTTTTAATTTTTCCAGTAATCTTCTTTCTATTCGATCTTTTCAGTTTCTCAACATCAAGAAAAGGCTACAAAAGATTTTTAATCACGGGTGAATAATAATATGGGAATAGATAATGATGAACACAGTTTATGGAGTCTTTTTAATTTAGATATGCTTAAGTCCATTCAAGAATCGAATCTATACAAAAAAAAAAAAAATCATAGTTTTTAGGGAACTATAATAGCAATAAGCGAAACATGGTAATTGATATAGCTAGTTTGAACTAATTCGGACACCATTTTCAAACAGCATCTGAATCATTCTCTTTATAGGTTTTTTTTCTTTTTCTTTTCTTTTTTTTTTTTGAAAAAAAAGTGTAGGTAGGATATTTACAAAAATTAAGAGAAATATATTTAAGTAATTTAATATTTAAATTAAAAAATTCATATTTTTAATATATATAAATCTAGATAAATAGAGATAGATTATTTATATGACATTTAATTTTATATGCACATGATATTAAAAACAATCTTAATCAGTGAATGTTCAGAACTAGAGAGACCACATCTTAATATACAAATGTAGATTTTGACATTCATATCTTAATACACATTTTTATATTTAAATTCAGATGTTTCTCTTAATCAAAACAAATAAGACCTCAATTAGATTTGGCACATATAATATGGAGTGTGCACAAGCAATATTTAAGTTAAAATTTTTATTAAAAGTTTTTAAAATTTAATATGTATATATATGGGTGCGTTTTAACATGTACTGTTGATTGCTAGAAGCCAAAATTCCTTAATCATCGTATCATCTCAGCTCATATATATATATGGGGTAGTACAAAGTCCGAACACTAAAAATAAGATTTATTTTGGCCTAAGATGTGCCACCTTTGCCATTCTTAATTATTTGATATGCAGGAACAAGCCAACAATGCTTGTCTTGTAAGTAAGAGTTTCATTTTTCATTTTCATTAATATGACTAATATCCTCCGCTGCTTCAAACTAGCTGATATACGTGGCTACTTCTTTTTTCACTCTTTCTTTTTCATTTCATTTTGGAGTCGGGGATGGGTCCCCGGTGTAATAGTGTGAAGACAATATTAAGATTGGTAATATTACCATACTTTTTTGTCCCAATTTATATTTCAATTTATATGATATAATTTGAATTGATATAAAATTTAGGAAAGATTATTAAAATTTGTAGTTTAAATAAGTTATAAATATTTATTTGATTGTAAATCATTTCATTAAAATAAAATGAACATTTGAAAGTTAAATTATTACTCCCTTAATCCCATTTTATGTGTCATTCTTTCTTCTTATTTAGTCCAAAACATAATGTCTACTTACTATAATTAAAACTACTTTTTACTTTAAAATTCCATTTTTCACACTTAATGAAATAATTTATAACTAAATACATATCCAAGGATTATTTCGACCACAAAATTTTCTTATGATCGAATAAAAAGGAAAGTGAGGAGTAACACCATTTATCTTTGTTTGGGTTTACTAGGTGCTGAAGTCGTACGCTAGCTGATTCTTATAGTAAGCACGCATCTAAGGAACCATAATCTGATCCGTGTTTTACTTGTGCCTCTTTTAGGGAATAAAATATGAAGCCGAGACAGACAGAAAGTAGAGACAGAAGAGCAAACTTGAAGCTAAAGAAGAGATAATAGGGGCAACAGGCTGAAGAGTAGGCCGGCATTTTGACATGTAAAATAAAACCTTAGGGAAATTAGTGGAGCAACGAACATTAGTGTAATTTCATTCGGAAACCATTGAAGCTAAGGAGTGTAGCCTCTAATTAATACTTATACTGCTAGATTCAAAACAAAAGAAATGTAAATAATACAACAGCCTTGCGATTCATAGATTTTTCTTTTCCTCTTTTCACAGAGAAATGGAAGAGTTCATGCAGCACACACCACAAGCACCGGTGTTTGAAGCGGCTGCAAGTTCACTTGTGCGAGTTGGCCGCTGGGACGTTCTTCATTCTCATGGTCGTTTGGCACCGGCTCTGTGCTTTCCAGCCTGTTTTCTTCTTCATCGTTATTCTTGGTGATTTCCTCGGAATTAATAGGATGAATTTGTTCTGAGTTCCCAACGGCGACCATGTCTATCACATGCTCAGACACTTTTTTCTCTAAATCTGCTGCTGGCTTCGTGTTTCGGTACACTCCATACAGCAACATCTGAATCATTCCTAGGAAGAAACCCAATACATTCGGGAGCTGTTCAAAGTTTAACGAATGATTAATTTATCCATAAAGTAAAGCCACTTTAAACATAAGGATAAAATTTTCGAAATTTCAAACAAAGTTTTATGAGAATAAAAAAATAATAATAACAAGTAGTACAATACAAATTACTCGCTCCGTCCATCTTCACTAGAATGTCCAACAATACTTGTCCACTTTATAAAATCTTGAGATAATTTTCTAGTTTGCCCTTATCATTAATCATAGTTATTTTCCTATTATATTTTTTAAGACATTGTATTTATTCTATTCAAAGGGTAATTTAGTAAATTACTTTTATCATTTGCTACTTCCTAATCCTTATGTCAAGTCAAGAGACAAGTAAAGATGGACAGAGGGAGTAAAAAACGTCTTTTTAATTCAAAATAAAAAAATAATTTTCGGTAATCAGCTATACTTGAAAAATAATTAAAGAAAAAATATCACAAAATTGAATATACTTAAATTATTTTTAAGAATAATTTCTACTTTAGTTTGGATGAATTCTACGATAAGCAATTAATGTCGAACAATAAATGTATGAATATGAAGTTGTTGGTAAGCACTAAAGACACATCATGTTCATGCTCGAAATTTGTGGTTCTTTTTTGTTGCCTTTGTAACAAGTAGGTTGGTTTTAGTTACGTTGTCTAAATAGCACGTAACCAAAAAATGTTCAATGTATCAAAGAATATATACTTTAGGTGCAAGTACTTACTGCAATACACAAGTCTTTTAGAAGGAGACCATAGCCAAACCACATGATAGCACTCAAAGTAAGAAAGAAAGAGAGGGTGAAGGGCATGAATTCCACACTCTTTGTCCGAACAACTTGAAACTGAATAAAAAAAACATAAGGAATTAGAACTTGTAATTAATTAATTAATTAATGTAAAAACTTTGAAAACTTGGTTATGTCATCTTACCACGATGCTAAGAGGTGCTGCAAAAACAGAAACTGCTACGATTACGCAAATCCAACCCACAACTTGCACTCGAAGGGCTCCGTTCAAAGGGAATAAAGTGATAAGAAAAATGATTGTGTACAATCCTCCGATCAATAGTAGCAAAAGCTGTACCGTCTGTCTCTGTTTAATTTGCATATTCAAAACATCAATTTACTTTCTTACCTCCCTACTATTTAATTAACACTTATAATTAATTTGGCGGTGCTTACCCTAGCCTCCTTAGATGCGTAGAGAATGAAAATGGAAATGTAAATGGTCTCGACAATGCAACCGAAGGAGTTGATGGAGACGAGAAGAGTTGCATTTTTCTTGATAAATGCATAGTACATCCACAACATGGACGAAAATAGTGCTACCACGTATGGTACCGATTGAAAACCCATGGTCGATTTTTCTTTGCAGATTCTCCGGAATGCTGGCCTGCAACATCAATATAAATAAATACTCTCTGTCTGTCAAGGAAGAAATAAAATTCTTTTTGTTCCAATTAAAGAAAAAGCTGATTACTTACACTGGAGCTAAGAAGACCAATATGGAGATAATGTTTCCTGTAACATACAGTGGAAAACGGTAACATTATCTTTGCTGTTGAAAAAATAAATCGGTTTGTCATGCAATACGTACATATATATATGAAATGGGGACAATGTGAATATATTATACAAGCTAGGAGTAACTAAACTTTGGTTACAAGAAAATTGAGCAACACCAAATTTTTGGGCAGGTAAGAGGAATTAAAGAAATAGATATAATTTCGGAAAGAATAGAAATAGGCATGTGAAGCTTAATTAATTACTTCGTTTATGTGGCTTACCTAAGACACCGAACACGAAGAGCCATGGATGGTGGAGGTCAAACATGGCCATGTCGATTGTCAGATTATTAAATGGTACAAATATTGATGTATATATATATCAAGCTAAAGAAGTTAAGTTTCGTTTGGAAAGAAGGCTTTATTTAGGGTCTCTTGAGAACTCTTTTCCCTTTCTCTTTATCTCTCAGAAGAAGGAAAATCCCACAATTTCATGCAAAAGGGGAATTTCTGAGTATTTATAATGGGGAAAATGTGGTTTTGCATACAACTCAATCATCTTGGTTGCATGACAAGTGGAGGCTTAGTAGGTGGTGTACGATAAAATCATTCACCCAAAATAATGGATTCTCAGCCTCACGTGCTCTGCGTATGCGTGCCAATCATACCAATTAATTAATAGACAAATTAATATTACCATGAACGCGTTAGGCTTAGGCAACCTCATTCCTCTTAGCTAGGATCTATTATTGTACTGTCAGGGAAATTCTTAAACCCCACTTTATTCTATTTTTATGAGTCTGATTCACACTCAATCAATCAAGTATAGCTAGGCTTTTGATTGATCACTTAATCAATCCTTTAAGTCTCACTTCCAAACTAATTTAGGATGATTATATAGAATACGGATGTATTCATACTAATTTATATGCTTGTCGCCGGTCTACTTCTTTAACTCAAATTCAAGTTCATATTTACAAATCAAAGCTGCCATTGGATCATAAGTAAAAGAAGAAGAAATTTTGCGCATTTTGCCTTTCATGTTAGAGGTGAAAATAAGAAAAAGGGTCTTCCAGATTGTTCTAGTTCAACTATAATAAATTCAGTAGTATTGTCCTACAAATGTTTCCAAGTAGACCCTACACTGAAAGGCTAGAATTTTGCGTATGTAGGTTCACATAAACGGCAGATACAATTAACAATTATTGCGTACTAGTGTTTTCTCGACTCCACGTTGCTTATGTCGTTTTGCCCACGAAATATGGATGATTTTTGTTGATACTTGTGGCATTTATGCCTATGAAGATTTTTTATGTTACAAAAAGCCTTATTCCCCGTAACGCCTTAGCTCTTTTTTTCCCTTTTTTAATTTGTACATTCTTGCTGTTAGTCTGTTTCTTTAACGATCAAGAAAGGTGATGGAGCACGATTTTCCAGTACCTAGTTTTCTTGCATTAAAGGTGTTTTAAACCCTTTAATTTGGGATTCTTCTCTCTTTTTAGCTGAAATTCCAAACGGTTTATGCATGATAACAGGACAGGTCCAAATTGTGAATGACGTAAATAATATCAAAAGCCAGCCAGCCACCTTTCATGCATTCCCATTTCCAACTTTGGTTGTGTTGTATTAATATGATGATTGGCAGAATGCAAGTTGGCAGCCACATCTATCGACACCTGTCTTCCTTTACGTAACCTATCATAGTATCTTTTTACCAAACAATCATTGAACATAATTTATTTTCCCATAACACGCAACTATAGGAATAATGAAAGACCCCCTCGAGCAAAGGTAAAGTTAAAAAATAATATTACTCTAATAAAATACTGTATCTACTTCCCCTCGAGGAATAGTAGTTGGAATGCGAGATTAATAAACGTCTTCTATAAGTTTGTTAAATCATGGTTCTCCTTTTCAATTTATGAGGCATTTGTTTAGCAGACCCAATATTTTTAAAAGAACAAAATATTATTAAAGTTATGATTTTAAATATGCGATGAAGATTCATTTCTGCTTCTATGGCTTTTAAACTGAATTTCTTTTGTTTGTAAATTATTCTTCCATATGCATGCTGTACGTCCAATATTTAGCCAACCCCACTAGAAGTCCCAAGTCCACATAATAGCTAAATTTAAGTACTTAAACTTTAAGTGTTGTGCGTTGCGTTTGTAATAAATTAATGAGTTCATTTAATCAAATATGAAGCATCAAAATCTCGTACACATATTTTCAACATCAGAATTAAAACCTTCATAGTCTTGTGTCATTTTTAGCCTAGTTGTTCTTTGATATTTCAATTTTTAGCAACAAGAGGGGATGAAATAACTATTGATATTTGGATGACGATGGCATTTGTCAATGTCAACTAAATAATTGAGGTTATGATGGTAAGTTTTTAATTTTGCCCTGCATGATTGGGAATGAATCATGTGTCAACCCAATCCATGCAAACTAAGCAAAATTGATATAGTCGCAGCCAAAAAGCAATCATATCAGTGCCATGTGGTTGCTGATATTTCTCTTGTTGTATGTGGTGATCTATTAAATTGGTGGAGGCCTAAATAATCTGATGGTCCAACATGTGGCTTCTTTTGCCATGGCTGACCTGGTACAATTTTCATCCTCACAAATTAATAATAATATTATACTTTCCTGTTTCTCATTTTACCCGTGAAAATACGAAATTATAAATGAATATTTTAATTTCATTGCTCTCCCACTAATAGACGGCAAAAAGTTGAGCTATGAGGAGACCATGATGAGGATTTCGAGGGAACTTGGAATAATCACGTTAACTATAATTTGTTACAACAAAAATCCCTCACACGGACGACCTTATATAGTAACATTTATTCTCCAACTTATTTGATTTGTTATAACAATAATTGATATGGGTCTAAATATATTCATTATTTTCTCTATTTCATTTTTTGTGGCACACTTTCCTTTTTATTCTGTTTCAAAATCAATGTTACCTTAATATAACTAGAAATAATCAAACTTTAATATTTTTCTTTTACTTTTAATGAAATAAATCTCAACCACACAATCTAAAGATTGATTATGACCACAAGCAAGCCAATTTTAAATAATAGTAATGGTGTTAACCCCTAAATTAGAGTGTAGACATTGAATTTTTATGGGACTCTACAAGCAAGCCAATTTTATCGCCTATTGATGCGAACGGTCTTAGATGCTATCTTACTTCCCTTCCCAACGCTTAATCCGATGTTAGGATTCTGGGAGGCTTTTACTTTACCCTAAATCCTAGCTCACAACTATAAAAATAATAATATATATTTTAAAAAGGCATCTCAAAAATTTTATACACTCCTGAAATATTCGCAAAGAGTTCAATTTATATCCAAACTTGTCATGATCTAAATTATTGTGAATGGTATCCATAGTAAAACTCTGATGGGACAATCAACTATCATCCACCCCGTAGTTAATTAACCAAACAACTAAAATAACAGTTTAAACAATAATAATAATAATAATAATAATAATAATAATAATAATAATAGTAATAGTAATAATAACAATAATTAAAAAATAATAATAATATTACTAATTATTACCACTAAAATAGGTGTAATAATAAAAGTAAATAATAATAATAATAATAATAATAATAATAATAATAATAACAACAACAACAACAACAACAACAATAAATGTAATTTAAAAAATGGTAAAATAATTACTGAACCAATTTTCAAAGTTTTAAAAAATATATATTCAAAATACATAATTATTTGAAAATAAACCCATTTATTTTTTTAAAAAAAATTAAAATACCTATTTAATCGAATGACAATACAAAAGAGGTCAAAATTGAGTATCAACAAGGATATTTTAACTTGAATTTGATTGTAGAATTAACTTGAACTATAGGATTTTTAAATTAGGTACTTAGAAATAACTTCAAATTTGTATAAATTATCAACTTTAAATACTGAAACTTTAATTATACTTGAAATTTGAAAGTTTGCTATTAACTTAGAAGAATCCAACTTTTGAACTTTAAAAAAGTTGAATTATTATATTGTAGGATTAAAATAAATTTTAAATTGTGAAATATGAATTTGAATAGAATTTAGAACTTGAACTTTACATACTTGTTAAGTTGAACTTTAGGATATTTTAACTTGAATTTAGATTTTAGAATTAACTTGAACTTTAGGATTTTTAATTAAGTACTTAGAAATTACTTCAAATTTGTATAAATTCTTAACTTTAAAAACTTGAACTTTAATTATACTTGAAATTTAAAATTTTGCTATTAACTTAGAAAAATCCAACTTTTGAACTTTAGAAAACTAGAATTATTATATCATAAGATATAAATAAACTTTAAGTTGTGAAGTTTAATTTGATGAATAGAATTTAGAACTTGAACTTTACATACTTGTTAAATTGAACTTTAGAATACTTTAACTTGAATTTAGATTATAGAATTAACCTGAACTTTAGGATTTTTAAATTAAGTTCTTAAATATTACTTCAAATTGTATAAATTCTTAACTTTAATTATACTTGAAATTTAAAAGCTTGCTATTAAAAAATTTCTCAAGTTCATCTTTAGGATTATTTTTAACTTAAAAATATAATTTAAAACTTGAACTTTAGGATTTATCACTTAAAAACATACTTGAACTAATTAATAAGGTTATTAATTTTTTGTAGATGGATCATCGTTTGTGGATGTATGACATGTATTATGAAAATGATGATAGGTTGAAATCTACATTTATTGACGGTGTTAGAAGTTTCATTGATCATGCACTGACACTTGATATTTTTAAGAGAAATCAATTGGTTAGGTGTCCTTGCAGTGCATGTAAGTGCCTAAAATTTTTAGTCCAGATGAAATTATGGTGTATTTGTATCGTAAAACATTTAAGCCTAGATATTTTATATGGGTAGATCATGGAGAAATAGGTGAACTAAATGATGTATGTTATAATTCAATGTCCGTGGATGAATACAATATGCATGTACCATATGGTCAAATTAGATTTAAATATGATAGGAATCAACATGACACGTTTTCACATGATAGAATTCATTAATTGATTAATGATGCTTTTGGAGTTCAAGAAGGGATGGAACCTGAACAATTTTTTAATGAAACTCCTTATGAAGAAGCAAGACACTTCTGTGAAGAATTAGAAAAGGGTCGTCATCCATTATGTGAGGAAAGTCCGCATTCTGCTTTGTTAGTTGATATTAGATTAATGAATATTAAATCTGATTAGAATATTTCTCATGTGGCAATGGACTCAATGGTTGATCTTTTGGGTGAGTTGGTTAATCCTGAGTTTAACATACCCAAGAACTTCTATCAAGTAAAGAAATTGATTTCCAAATTAGAATTGTTATATGAAAGAATTCATTGTTATGTTAATAGTTGCATGTTATACTATAGCACTGATGGTGACTTGAAAAGTTGTAAGTTTTGTGGATATGCTAGTTATAAGAGGACTCCTACTGGAAAGATGGTTCCAATCAAGATGATGCATTACTTACCTCTTATTCCTAGATCGAAGAGGTTGTATACATCGATGAGGTTTGCCCCACGCAGGAGATCGCATCGTGAATATAGAAGGTCACCGAGTGTGTTGTCTCATCCATCTGACAGAGAAGCATGGAAGCATTTTGATATGTATATCCCAACTTTGCTAGAGAGCCTACAAATGTCAGATTGGTTCTGTGTGCAGATGATTTCACTCCATTCTCTAATTATGCCTTGCCTTCTTCTTGTTGGT